>RJWJ010001194.1:0-145580 GCA_004363605.1 Indri indri
TTTTAGAAGGAGCGGTGCGTTCCATCCCGTGGATTCCCTGTGACTTCTCTGATTCAAATGAGTCATTTAGGCTGTTATTACTGTCTTTAAACTATAAAACGTTCTTCATGTACAGAATATGCTTAGAAACATATTACAGTCACCTAATTAATCATACTCAAATTCGATACGTACTAATTGTTCGCCATCTTTCCTTCAGGTGTTTTCAAGAGATAATAGTTTACAGGTAGAGCCAAAGGTTCCGTCTAACCAATTGATTCCTGTCCTTCCATCCTAACAGTACCCTGTAATCTCAATGGGCGGTTACCGTTGCCATCCTCCATCTCAGACCTTAACTGTGAAAGTATGTTCCATGAACAACATAGCATTGTTCTGAGTTTTAAAATAATGATTGCACAAATGTACATCTATTATTCACTTACTATTAGGATTCAAGATTTGCCAGTGTTGATATAGAACTAGATACTTGTAACCGCTCTCTGATACAATCTATAAATAAGATATAATACATTCAACACATTGCCCTCTCCATAAACCCTTAGACGGCTTCCAGTCACCGGGAATGGACGCGCCTGTGCGGGCGCAGGTGCGCACGAGTTCCTCCACGGGGCGCACCTGGCCAGGAATGGAGAGCGGAGACCCGGGGCTCGTGGGCTCCCAGCAGAGGAGCAGCTGCTTCCAAAGCAGGAGCCTCCTCAGTTCTAGCAGATGCTGCCAAACCTCACTCTCCAGTCACTGCCGTTTACGATTCAGCCAGCAATGACCCAGAGGCCCCTTTGGTCACGTCCTGGCCGCTGCCGCTGCCGCTGCCGCGTGCTCGGAGACAGGGCGTCCGCATCCTCCAGGTGAGGCCCCTGCTCGTGCGTACTGGCCACCAGGGTTGCTGCGTGGGTTCCTGTCCAGAGCCTTCGCTCCTCATTCCGTCGGGCTGTTGGTCTTTTTCGTATTGATTCGTAAAATATTTTCTCTGTTCTTGATCCAGAGCGGGAAGCCCGTGGCCTGCCCACACCCGGCCATTTGGGGAGAGCTTACTAAAGGGATTACGGTGGCCCTCCCTTCCTGCGGGTCCCCATGAGGGAACATCATGTTGTTTAAATGCCATAAAACGTTGCGTTGCTGCTGAGGTGTACCGTGTAGTTAGGCCTCTGGTGACCGCACATCTGCACCGAACACGTACAGACTTGGTTTTCCTGTCGCTGTTCCCTAAGCAGGACAGTGTAGGAGCTGCGCCCATGGCATTTCCAGTGCACGGGGGACTCTGAGTACAGTGGAGGTGATTTAAAGAGGACTTGCCCCGGTTATGTGCAAATACTGACCCATTTTATATCAGGGACTTGAGCCTCCATGGAAGTTGGTATCGGAGGGGTGTCCTGGGACCCACCCTGCCTGGACACCAGGCGACGACTGTGTTTGCACGAGGACGGGCACATTGAGGACAAAGAACGTGGGATGTTCTGTACCCACGGACAGCAACAGTGGGCTGTGCCCCGCACCTCAGGCCTGAAGTGGCAAGGGAAGTGTTGGGTGACAGTCGTCCCTGGACTCTCGGCATTCCTGCAGGGTCTGGGTGCCGGGAGCCACGGGCACTGAGGAGCTGTGTGGGAAGCTGATGGGAGAGACCCGAGCCTTGGGGGCTGGAGTAGCGGACCCGATAAAGACAGGGCACCTCTTGGTCCCCAGAGGCATTCCCAGTCCCTAAGCCTTGCCATTCCCCAGGGCCACTGGGTCCCCTTCCAGTGCTGCAGCCCTAGGCAGCCTTCCCTCAGCCCCTGAGGCAGCGAGTGGCATTCCAGGTCCTGGGTCCTCTCTGTGCAGGGGAGGACGGGCAGGTCACCCACAGCCCTGACAAAAGCTTCATGTCCTAACTCAGGACCCCTGTCCTGTCCTCACATGTGCAGGGGAACCCCTGGCCCTGACAGCCTGGCTTGTGGGATGTGGGGTGTGGGGTTCCCAGCCAAGGGATTGCTTGGGGTGCTACGGTTGGCTGAGCAGAATGAACAGTCTGTGTCTCTGAGCAGGGCCCTGGAGGACTTGAAAGTGAGGCAGGCTGCCCAGGTAGCCGGCAGGAGAATAAAATGTCAGCTGCAGGCAGGGCGGTGGCCCATGCCTATAACCCCATCAGTTTAGATCCCAAATGGGTGTGGCAGGTGCGGGGGTTGGGGGGGGATCGCTTGAGCCCAGGAGTTGGAGACCAGCCTATACAACGTAGTGAGAACCTGTCTCTACAAAAACTGCATAACTCAGCTTGGTGTGGTGGCACGTGCCTGCGTCCCAGGTATTCCGGGGGAGGGCGTACCCGGAGGATCTCTTTTACCCAGGATTTTGAAGTTACAGTGAACTATGATGACTCCACTGCACACCATTGTGGGCTACAGATCGAGATACTGTCTCTAAAAAAAGAGAGAGAGGAAAAAAAAAGAAATTTCAGCTCCTTTGCAGAGCCTGACTTTACAGGAATGATCAGAGCCAGAGAAGTGACCTCCCCTCTCAGGAGCTGAGCCGTGGCGCTGAGTGCATTTTGTGAGGCCGGCATTGCCGTGACCCTACAGAGAGCGGTGGTTACTAGCGCCTGGGCAAGGGGCCAGTGGGGACATGTCGGTGCAGGGTGCAGATGTCAGTCATGCCAGATGCACGTGCTCTGGGCCTGTCTCTCACGGCGCGGTGAGTGTAGGTGACAATACTGTGCTGTGTGCTCAAAATGGGTTAAGAGGGTGGATCTCGTGTTCCCACCACAAAGAAAAAAAAGGTGACTTTTTTCTTTGAGGTGCGGGGAAGATGGGTATTAAATTAACTTAATGGTGCTGATTATTTCACAATGGGAGTGTGTTTCAAATCATCATATTGTATACCTTAAATATGTATAATAAAATTTTTTTAATTGAAAAGTTTTTAAAAATCTCCCAAACGTTATTTTTTGCATTTAAATTTTGATCCACCTAGAGTTTCTTTAGTTGAGAAGTGACTCAGGCATCTGCAGGAGATAGAGTGGAGGCCAGCCCATTTGAAAATAAGATTCAAAAAATTCAGTGGCGTAAATAAAGTACAGATCTCACAAAGTGACTGAGAGAGCGTGGAGGAAGCACACCAGGTGTCGTAAGTCCTGGGCCAGAATCCGCACCTCTTCCTTCTACCCACATTCCATCAACGACTTTGATGTGTGGCCACCCCCAACCCCAGATGGGGCTACTAAGTGTATCCATGTGCCCTAGAAAAAGGGAGAATGGATTCTGGTGACAACTACCTGTCCCAGCTTCCAAATCCAGCACAATTTCTCCCCACATGGCTACGGAGCTGCTCGATGCTATTGATTGCACAGTGCCGTGTTCCATGTGCATTTGCACTCCCACGTTGTCCTGTCAGAATTTCTTACACCATGCACTAATGTCAGTCCATTTCTCCATTAGCCTATCTGCTTATTAGCACTTCAGTAATATGCTTTCGAAATTATGCTAGCTTCGCTGAGCCCAGTGGCTCATGCCTGTAATCCTAGTACTTTGGGAGGCTGAGGCGGGAGGATCGCTTGAACTCAGGAGTTCGAGACCAGCCTGAGCAAGAGTGAGACCCCGTGTCTACAAAAAAGAGAAAAATTAGCTGGGTGTGGTCGTGCGTGCTTGTAGTCCCAGCTACTCAGGAGGCTGATGCAGGAGGATTGCTTGAGCCCAGTTGTTTGAGGCTGCTGTGAGCTAGGATGACGCCACTGCACTCTAGTCTGGGTGACAGAGTGCGACCCTGTCTCTAAATAAATAAATAAATAAATAAATAAAATTCT
The DNA here is from genome assembly GCA_004363605.1 of Indri indri. Classification (NCBI taxonomy): domain Eukaryota; kingdom Metazoa; phylum Chordata; class Mammalia; order Primates; family Indriidae; genus Indri; species Indri indri. The sequence continues at coordinate 3,770 of RJWJ010001194.1, forward strand.
CGTGAATTTTGTGTTCTGAAGCTTTTAATATGACATGAACAGGTATAGATTTTTTTTTATTTATCTGCTCTGAGACTTCGTCTTTTATCAGCTCCAGAAAATTCTCAGTTGCTCTCTCTTCTACTATTGCCGCTTCTGCATCCTCTCTGTTCTCTCCTTTGGAACTCATTAAACAAGTGTTAGAACCTCTCAGTTCTGTAGTACATTCATAGTAAATTTTTCAAATCTATTTTTCTATTTTACAAATTTTCTCTGCAGCTGTTAAACCCATTCATTGACTATTTCAGTGACATACATTTTTCCCCTAGAGGTTCTCATTCATCCTTGCTAACTTTCTCCCTGTTATTTTGTTGATATGGAATCAACCTAAGTGTCTATCAGCCAATGACTGGATAAAGAAAATGAGGTATATATATATATATATACATACACACAATGGAATACTGTTCAGCCATAAAAAAGAATGGAATCATGTCTTTTCCATTACGGATGGAACTGGGGACCACTATCTTAAGTGAAACAAGGGTTCCATTAATTCCTCACCATGGGATTTTCACACCACAAGGCCCGTGAGCATTCACGCTCCACAACCGTGTTGCACAGGCTTAGATTTTGTTTTCTCGTGGGATTGTTTCTCTCTCCCTCCCTTGGGGTGTCCACAAGAAACAAGCTTCCTTGCAACTTCCCTGGGAGGATGAGAACTTTACCTAGTCCTGCCTTTCATGAAGAAGGTAGGCGGTCCCCGTCCCAGCTCTATGCAGCAGTCTCAGTTCCATCCAGCTTCCTGTTTTGGGGAATCAACATCATGTCTTTGAACTCCTACGCTGGAGTTAAAAGCTCAGGCCCTAACAGTGAGTGTCTGTGTTGGGAACAACCCCCTTCTGACTCAGGAAATGGACGTTTCTTTACAGCTAGTCTGTATATTTAATATTCGTATTATACTTTGTGTAGCATGTCTATATTTTTGGAGAAATATAGAGGGCACGAGATGCATTACCTCAGTCTACCCAACTGCCGGAACTACAAGCCGGAGTCTGTTTCCAATTTTTCAATACTATAAATAATACCATGATGAATATCCTTGCCCATTAATCTTTATGCACATCTCTGGTTATTTTCTTTGGATAAATGCCTAGAAATGGTCAAAGAGCATGAACATTTTTAAGGTTTTTTTTTAATATATTAATATCATGCCCCATTGCCAACTCTAAGGAATGCGCCACTTTACCTTCCCCGAGAATTCCTGCTTTCCTGTGCCCTTGCCAACATTTGGAAACTTTAATTGCCATTTAGTTAGATAAAAAATATAGGGTGAAAAAATATACAGTGTGAAAACAATATTTTTCGTATTTTTAACTGGTTAGAAAAAAATCAAGAGCCAGGTGTGGTGGTGCATGGCTGTAGTCCCAGCTGCTCCTGAGGCTGAGGCAGGAGGGTCGCTTCTTGAGCCCAGGAGTAAGTGGACAGCCTGGGAAACACAGTGAGATCCCGTCTTTAAAAAAAAAAAAATCCAAAGAAAACTAAAATGTTGTGACATGTGAAAATTATATGAAATTCAAATTTTGGCATCGATAGAGACAGTTTTATTGGAGGACAAACATACCCATTTATTTTACATATTGTCTAAGGCAGCTTTCAAACTACAAGGGCAGTTTTAGGGCAACATGGATGAGCCTGGAGGACGTTATGTTAAGTGAAATAAGCCAGGAGCAGAAAGATAAATCCCACATGTTCTCACTCAGATGTGGAAGCTAAAGAAGTTGACCACATAGAAGCAGAGAGTAGAATAGTGGTTACCAGAGGCTGCGGGGGGCAGGGAGGGAGAGCCAAAAGTTGATTAGCAGATACAAAATTACAGCTAGATAGGAGAAATGCGTTCTACTGCTCCATCGCACTGTAGGATGACTATAGTTAACCATAATTTGTTATGTTTTCAGGTAGCTAGAAGAGAGGATTTTAAATGTTCCCAACACAAAGAAATGATAAATGTTAGAGGTGATGGGTATGCTAATTACCCTGATTTGACCACTATGCATTGTATATCTCAAAACATCACTATGCACCCCATAAATATATACAATTATGTGTCAATTTTTTTAAAAAAATACATTTTTTAAAAAACTACAATGGCAGAGATGAGTACCATTGGCCTTCCCCATCTGTGGGTTCCACATTGATGGATTCAAGCAACCTTGGATCAAAAATATTCGCCCCCCCAAAAAAGGATGGTGCATTAGTATTGAAGATGTACAGACTTTTTTTCTTGTCATTATTCCCTAATCAATATAGTAGAACAACTATTTACATAGCATTTACATTGTATTAGGTATTTTAAGTAATCTAGAGATGGTTTAATATATACAGGAGGATATGTGTGGGTTATATACAAATACTATGCCATTTTATTTATTTATTTATTTATTTGAGCTGGGGTCTTGCTCTGTCACCTCAGCTAGAGTGCAGTGGCATCATCGTATCTCATTGCAACCTCAAACTCTTGGGCTTAAGAGATGCTCCTGCTCAGCTGGGACTACAGGCACCCACCACCACACCTGGCTAATTTTTCCTATTTTTTGTAGAGACGGGGTCTCGCTCTTGCTCAGGCTGGTCTTGAACTCCTGAGCTCAAGCAATCCTCTATGCCTCGGCCTCCCAGAGTGCTGGGATTACAGGCATGAGCCACCATGCCCAGCCAGAGTATTCTCTTTTAAATGCGCTTCTTATAAGGCATTAACTCCCATGAACAAATTACTTCCAAAGGCCTCTCCTCCTAACAACATCACATTGGGGGTTAGGATTTCAACATATGAATTTTGGGGGTGCACAAACACTTAGTAACATCTAGTGAGGAAAAGCATCTCTGATGAAATGGTCTTCAAATTCTGATCTGGCCCAGGAAGCAGTAAATGTTTTCTGCAAAGGGTTAGATAGTAATTATTTTCAGCTTTGGGGACCATGGGGTTTTTGTCAAAACTAATGAACTTTGCCACTGTAGCCCAAAGGCAGCCATAGATAATACATAAATGAATGGGCTTGACTCTGTTCCAATAAAGCTTTATTTATAAAAACGGGCAACGTGCAAGATTCGGCCTGCAGGCCATCATGATCTAAAAGATTAATGGAAGTCAGCCAGACAAAGGGGAATGTGGTACTTTATGCCTATTGGGTGTGTTATAGATGTCAAGATGATTTTCACATGTCTTATTATATGGTCAACTGAGACTTTGATCTATCATACATCCCCCATATTTTACTATTATGACATCTCCCTTCCTTTGGGGAGCCCCCATGGGCTTCTGTGATTCCCATGTGGTTTCATCAATGAACCAGCACCCTCAGTTCTGCTGGGGGTGGGCATGTAGCTGGAACATTGTGGACTGGACCGATGGCCTGAATGCTGGGAATCAGAGTCCTTCGCCGCGTTTTTACATACAAAGGCTAGCGTGGAGAAGCCAGCTCTGTTCTTTTGCAGAATAAGGTAAGCCTAGAGCTGTGTGGGGCCCCAGTTCACACAGCTACAGCATCCAATGAGCCAGAACTAAAACCTTATTCTAACGCCAAGTCTGTAGTGGCTCCCTGAAGGTACGAAACAGTGCCCTCGGGGTATCAGACAGCTGAAGCTAAGGTGGGCCAGTTGGAAACAGTGGGTAGAGCTCACCTCAGAACACACATGAACAATCTTAAGAATACAGCGTGAATAGCGTTTACAGATATGCATACTGTGTAATCCCACTCAGGTCAAGAAATAGGACGCACCAGCACCCCACCCAAGGAGGCAGAGTGCATGGAGAACTCGCCGAGAGGAGCTGTGCTACAGCCGAGCCTGGGATTCTGGACTTAATGCGTGCAAGCACTTTACTTCTCTAATCCCAATTTTGCATCTGCCTAGTGAAGAGTGCTATGGTCTGAATGTGTCTCCCCCAAATTCATATGTTGAAACCCTAACCCCCAAGGTGATGTTATGATATTAGGAGGTGGGGCCTTTGTGAAGCGATGAGGTCATGAGGGCCCCATTCCTATGAATGAGGTTAGTGCCCTTATAAAGAAGGTCCTGGAGAGCTTGTTCAGCCCTTCCACCATGTGAGGACGCAGCGAGAAGGTGCCCTCTATGAGGAAATGGGCCCTCACCAGACAGCAAATCTGCCTGAGGCTTGATCTTGGACTTCACAGCCTCCATAACTGTGAGAAATACATGTTTGTTGTCTATATGCCACCCAGTTTATGGTACTTTTTATAGCAGGCTTAATGTACTAAGACAAAGAAATTAAACGAGGTGATACATGTGAAAAGTTTCACACACGGCAGGCAGATGCTAACTGAGAATTTTCTCCTTTGTTTTAACGGCATGCAGAAATCATAGCAGGGTGTCTCTTTTTTGAAATATTGATACGTTTGATAAGTGTTTGCCAGTTGAGACACCTGTTCTGAATCACAACTGTGGTGGGCAGAATAACATCCTCCTAAGGATGTCTGGACATGTCCAAATCCCCCAAACTGTGAATATGTTACTTCACACGGCAAAAGGGGCTGTGCAGACGTGATGAAGATAAGGATCTTGAGATGAGGAGAGGATCCTGGCTGATCCAGGTGGGCCCAATGTCATCACAAGGGTCCTCATGAGAGGGAAGCAGGAGGGTAGAGTCAGAGAAGGGGATGGGAGATGGAGGTGGAGGTTGAAGGAGGGATCCAATTGCTGGAAGGGGCCACGAGTCCAGGAGTGCAGGTAGCCTCTCGAAGCTGGAAATGACAAGGAAGCAGAATCTCCCCTGGAGTCTCCAGACAGAACCCCTGGCATTCGGGGCGGACCATCCTCTGTTGTGGTGGGCTATTGTGTGCACTGTAGGATGTTTAGCAGCATCTCTGGCCTCTACCCACTAGATGCCGGTAGCACCGCTCTCCTAGTTGTGACAAGCAAAAATGTCTCCAGACATCGCCAAATGTCCCATGGGGGACACAATGACCCCTAGTTGAGGGTCATTGACAGATATATAATGATCATCTTGGGGTTGTTGCTTCAGGATTCAGTGAGGTTACCTGTAGCCAGAAATGGTTCCATTCATGCTGTGAAAGAGACTAATTTGTAATGTTAGTGTCACCAAATAAAAAAAAAAACACGCTCATTTCTGTGTCAGATACATCCTCTGCTTGTCTCTGCAAGCCTGGGCCTTCGGAGCTGCTCTGCTTTGCTCGTAATGCAGAAGTCTGCAGTTTTAAGAAGCTGTTTTTCTAAACACACAGGGGGTCAGAGTCCTAATCCTAAACAGGAGGGTCCAGCTAGGAGGAAGCCTCTTGCAGCGTGCTGGCTCATGGCAGCTGCGTCGTCCTAAAATTACAGTTTGCCTGGAATAATCTTAAATTGGGCTCGTTAGCATTTTGTTGAACAGAACACGTGGGAAGGCAAGGAAAAGAAGTAAAAATGTAGCATTGGAAGGGGGGATCTAGAGAGGAAGGAAGTGGGTGACTCCAAGTTTTCTAAGTTTGGGAGACAAATTGGTCTAAAATTTTATGAAATCTGAATTTTAGTAACCCAGGTACAAATGCAGTCTGCCTAAAACATGACAGGCATTCCCTGATTCCAAGGACGACGTTGTTTGGCGATGAGCACCGAGACACAGAGCAGGATGAAGTGCCAAAATGCATCAAACCCAGACTACCTGGCTTCTCCACACAGCTGACTCTTTGGGGATACCTTGCCTCTCTCTGGAGTAGAAGATCAGGAAAAGAGAAAAGCCTTAATTTCAAAACTGGACACTACACAAATCAAGGGAGTCCCACTTGAGAAAAGTGCTCCCAGAGTCCCTGTCCGCACACAAAATCTAAACAGTGACTTTTTTGATTACAAGTCCAATACGTGTCTAAAGTTTATTCTTTACATAAAGCCCTGAAATAAAACATCCACAAGTCACCCCACCCCGTCCCCATTCGAATTCCTGAGCCCAGGGAGAGGTCTCCTTAGGGATCGTTGCATTTCCCTTCCTTCCTTGCCCTTAAACCGAGACAGGAATGAACAAGAACAACATCTTCTAATCTCCTCCACAGCTTGTGGATTTGCATTATTTAAATATATGAGAAACAGCCATAATTGAGTAATTATCCCAACATCTAAAGAATGCTGAACAAAGAACCATTTCTTCTTCAGACTTAATCCCACCCGTTTCCGGTTTCCTCTTAGCACAATGTGCAGAATTACCCGACGTGTCACTTCCTAGCGCTTGATTGTTTTCACAAGGTAAGCACGACTTCTCTGGCAGTATTTCTTTTTCTCATTTGAGACTTGATGACTGCAGCCTTCACAGATTTTCCTTTTTTAGAAGCTTGTCAAGTATTGAATGTGTATAGATCCAATTTTGTACTTTCCTTTTAAAAATGTAGGTTATCCTTTGGGGAGAGGGGTGAGGAGAGAAGGCAGAATCTAATAGTAAAAGCCTTCAAACTCTGTCCTTGTTGGACTTACTCCTTAGCAATGATTTTAAAGAAAGCATTTTGCAAGTTATACATTAGCGCATTTTTCCAGCCTCAGAAAGGCGATTTCCCAGAGGGCCTGCGAGGAGAACAAAAGTACCTGTATCTCCTTTACCCAGAGCCTAGGTGGATTTTTCCTGAGCCGCATTGCCACGTGAAATCTTGGTGGGAGGATGGGTCACTACAATGTTCATGCTTTTGTTGTTGGCACAGTTGTGGTTTTAATGTGGAGGAAATAAAGAATGCATAATTGTGCATTCAGTTAAGGCTAAAGACTCCTTTACCCCGCAGTGTTTTGTGTGTGTGTGTGGTTTTTAGTCCAACATGGAAAGCCCCGCTCTAAGAAAGGCCTTATTCTCCCTAACAATACACACACACACACACACACACACACACACACACACACACACACGACTTCCCTAATTTATGGCAAAGCTGGGAAGTCAAGAGTCCCTTCATTCCCCTACCAACTTCTCTTCCTTCTCATTTCCATTCATGAGTCTTTAGGGGCACTGAGCAGATGTCTGGGGCGAACGACGCATACAAGTGGAAAAGGACTAATGATGTAATAAAGAGGCCTTGGTCACCCCAAGCACTGGCCTCTTCCTCTCTGGTCCAGTTCCTTTTAGGAAGACAAATGCCAAAGCCCCACTTCAGTTGTCTCTGGCAGAGTGGCCCAGAGGTGGTGGGTGGGCATGCGGATTAAGCTATTTCAGTGAGGGTCTGCAATCTCTTTTCACTGGCATGCCTAGTCACACCCATTTCACCTCTATTAGTGTGTAAATGAAATTAGGAATGCCTCTAGATGCTGTTATTATGGTTAAATGAGCTCATATTTGTTGAGTGTTTAGCTGGCAGCAAGCACACAGGAGATGCTAGTGGGTCAGGCACTCTAGAAGCAGCGCCTGAGATGGGGGTTCTCCTGTGAGTGATGGATTGGGGGTGTGCTTACCCGAGTAAGGGAGGCTGGATAGGGCAGGGGAGGAGGTGGCAAAGCTATGATTTTGGGAGAAGTCTAGCCTCAGCCTGGTCCCATGGGGAGCTTTGGAGTGTCAAGGGCATTAGAGTTTGTCCAACCAAGGCAAGGGGGCTGGGCTGTGCTACTTCACAGTCAGTTCCTGGGCCGATGGGTGTGACCGCTCCTACATCTGTCAATGAAAAGTTATTCTCATTATCCTCTGAAGGGAGCCTGCCCCAGCCAAGGGGATCTGGGTGGTACACTACAGCATCTGCTACACAAATCAACAATTTTTTTTTTTCTTGAGACAGAGTCTCACTCTGTTGCCTGGGCTAGAGTGCTGTGGCATCAGCCTAGCTCACAGCAACCTCAAACTCCTGGGCTCAAGCGATCCTCCTGCCTCAGCCTCCCAAGTAGTTGGGATTACAGGCATGCGCCACCACGCCAGGCTAATTTTTTCTATATATTTTTAGTTGTCCAGCTATTTTCTGTCTCTATTTTTAGTAGAAATGGGGGTCTCACTCTTGCTAAGGTTGGTCTCGAACTCCTGAGATCAAGCAATCCACCCACCTCGGCCTCCCAGAGTGCTAGAATTACAGGCATGAGCCACCACGCCCTGCCACAAATCAACAATTTGATGACAACACCTCTATGTGCCAAGGGGTGAGGTCTCAGAACTCGGGAATCGGAAGACCTGAGCCTCAGTATCCTTATCCAAGCCATCTTCCCTTTGGTCTCACAAAGCCTTTCTGAGTCTCCAGGTTGAGGCTGGCACCCTGGCTTCCTTCTGTGGACAAGTCACAGTTGTATTATAATTGCCTATTTCTATGCTTGGTCCCGGGAGTGGGGGGTTGGAGCACAGACTCTATCCTGTTCTTGGCAGCATCTCCACGCTCAGCACAAAGTCTGCCTGTGGTAGTCTGAATGGGTGCAGAAGATCTCTCGCTTCCGTGAAGGCCCGTCGGCCCCAGCCCCTTGGAGCTCCTAACTGGATGCAGCTTCCCCCACCCCTTGCTCTATGTGATGCTCTTTTCATCTTGCCCTTCCTTCCACAACTCGTTTGATGTGTCGCCCTCTCTTTCCACCTCTCTCTGTAGAGGTTGGTTTCATTCCAACATGTTCCAGCTCCATTCAGGGTAGTTTCTAGCGATAGATTTGTGCCCAGTTTGTGAGATTCTGAAATGACAAGGTGCCCAAGAGGGTGGAAATGCAGCTTCAGAATGGCCATGTTGGGTGGTGAGGTGACTGCACAGTGGGAAGGAAGGGAGGGGAAAAAGAAGGCAGGGGCAGCCCCATTGGCAATAAATCATGCCAATCAGAAGGGAAGGTGTCATAGCTGGAACACCTAGCACCTGGGGACATTCCCTGGCACATGTGACATCACAAAGTATTTGCTTTTTTGACCCTACCCCTCCATGTTTAACTAAAAGGACTCAAGTGGTGGAATTTCTAGCATAGCACATTCGGGTAGGGGTAGATACTTGGGGAGCAAGGAAGTTTCTGTGTCATAGTGGGAGGTGGGAGGAAAGACCTTCTATAGTCTCCTGGCAGTCTCTATAGCTTCATATCCTTTTTTTTAAAATGAATTTTTCCAGGCCGGGCGCGGTGGCTCACGCCTGTAATCCTAGCACTCTGGGAGGCCGAGGCGGGCGGATTGTTTGAGCTCAGGAGTTCGAAACCAGCCTGAGCAAGAGCGAGACCCCGTCTCTACCAAAAATAGAAAGAAATTAATCGGACAACTAAAAATATATAGAAAAAATTAGCCGGGCATGGTGGCGCATTCCTGTAGTCCCAGCTACTCGGGAGGCTGAGGCAGAAGGATCGCTTGAGCCCAGGAGTTTGAGGTTGCTGTGAGCTAGACTGACGCCACAGCACTCACTCTAGCCCGGGCAAAAGAGTGAGACTCTGTCTCAAAAAAACAAAAACAAAAACAATTTTTCCCTTTATAAAAGTAATATTAGCATTTTACAAAAAATTTGGGCCAGGTGCCATGGCTTTCACCAGTAATCCCAGCACTTTGGGAGGCTGAGGCAGGAGGATCGCTTGAGGCTAGGAGTTTGAGACAAGCCTGAGCAACATAGCAAGACCCCATCTCTACAAAAAGTCATAAAAAAATTAGCCCAGCGTGGTGGCACGCATCTCTAGTCCCAGGCACTTGAGGATCGCTTGAGCCCAGGAGTTCCAGGATGCAGTGAGCTGTGATCATGCTACTACACTACAGCCCGGGAGACAGAGCCAGATCCTGTCTCTTAAAAAAAAAAATCCCACCAAAGAAATACAAACTACTGTGAGCATTGAGCATTTTGGGACATTTTCCTTGAGTCTCTTCCCTTATGTATTTGGATTTGAATCATTTAGACTTCTTACTAGATATTTTTGTATCACTGTAACAGTTAAAAAACCTCCCTGATACCATCCTGCATTTCCTGGCATAATGTCTTCAGGGTGAGAGATCTGAAGCAAGACACAGCTCCAACTCTGGAGCTTCAGTTTTCCAAGCTACGAGCCGTGAGTGGAACAGAAGTTACTGTGCAGGTTTAAAGTTTTAGGAGTTGACCCAGCTTCCTCCCCAGCAGTGGCTACTTGGGTCTCTGCTCAAACAATCAGATCCCACAGACTGGATGAAAAGCTCAGGGAAGGTCAAGGGGCCTCCATCCTTCTGGGGCTCTCCTGGTAGGGACGCAAAGTGGCCACCTTCGCAGCTGCCCGCTTCCAGGTGCGTCCTCCCGGAGAGAGGACCAGCTACTGGGTCCTCCTCCGGTTACAGAGCTCCCTTGGCCTCCTCTCAGCAGCTTTACCCGCCTTCGCGGGACCAGCCTGGGTATTCCGGAGTCCCAGGACGCCGCCTCCACCCCCCAGGTGCGCAAAGCGGAGGACCCAAGACATCCAAGGCCTGGGAGAGAGTGAAGCGAGGTGACTCCTCTCCCCGGGGAATTGTTAGGGCCCCGAGAGTCAGCCCCGGGCAGGCCGCGCCTGCAGCTCGGCTGAGGCGTAGTCCTCACGGCCCTCTTTCCTCTCCGCGGTGGCCCGGGGGCGGGCTGACGCGGCGGCGCCCGTCCCGGCCCGTGCGGTTTTCCCAAGGCCGGAGGAGGAGGCGGAGCCGGAGGGAGGAGGGAGGAGTGCGCGGAGGAGGAGGATGAAGGAGGAGGGGGAGCAGCTGGAGCGGGTATGGGGGAAGGGGCTTGGGGAGTAACAGAGAGCCGAGGAGGAGCCCCCGCGGGCGACTGGAGGAGGAGCAGCCCGCATCAAGAAGCAGCCAAGAGAGGGGGTGTGTGGGGGGGAGCGAGAAGAAGGTGGAGCCACGGGCGTGGGTGGAGAAGCAGAGGCAGAGGGAGGGGAAGGTGCCTCCGAGGGAGACTACAGGAGGAGCGGCGAGCCGGGCCGGAGCGGCAGGAGGGGCGGGTGGAGAGGGGCGGAGCAGCGGGAGGAGGCGGGGCCTGCACGCGCCCCACCCCTCCTGGCCCGGCTGCGCCGGGGATCGAAGATGGCCGGGAGCGCCGCGGGAATGGAGGGGCCACCAGTAGCAGCGGCTGCGGCTGAGACTCCCGGTCTGTGACTTCGCGAGCGACAGCGACCCGGGCAGAGCGGGCGGCGCGGGCAGCGGCGCGCAAGCCCGGGCGGGCGCTGGTGCGCGGGCTCCGGGCGGAGGATGCGCCGGGCGCGGCGGGCGGCTCCCCGCGGCCGCCCCCGCGCCCCGGGCGCCGGGCCTTAGTGCTGGCGGAGGAGGCGGCGCGCGCGGGGCGGCCGGGCGGCGGCGGAGCCCGCGCCGTCATGCCCTGGCTGAGCGGCGGCCGGCGGCGACGGCGGGGACAGCCGCCCGAGGCCCCGCGGGAGCCGCCGCCGCCGGCGCAGCCCCAGCGGGAGCCACAGCCGGCGCCCCCCGCCGCAGCCCCCACGCCCCCAGCGCCGCCGCCAAGGGCCCGGGAGAGCGCCGAGCTGCCGCTGCCCTCTGGATGGGAGGAGGCGCGCGACTACGACGGCCGTGTCTTCTACATCGACCACAACACGCGCCAGACGTCGTGGATCGACCCCCGCGATCGGTAAGGGGGCGAGCGGTGGCACTACCACCCGGGCAGCCGGCCGGCGCCACCGCGGATGCGCTGGCAACACACCCAGCTCAGCGCGGGGCCGTCAAAAGCCCCGGGGCCGGGGCAAGGATAGGACGCTTCCACCCCCGGGGCCGGGACTCGCCGGGAACCCTCCTGTCCAGGCTACCATCGTGGCGCCCCCATCCCGTGGGCCCAGGGAGGGATCGAGGACACCGGGGGGCCCCCTGGGTCTGGGTGAAGATCTTGCGTCCCCGGGGCCTGGGCAAGAATCCGCCCCCCATACCCCTACTCCCAGGGCTCTGACCGAGGATCGAGGTGCCCCCTCTCTGGGCCTCGAGGCCCCAGAGCGCGTAGGTCAGGCCTCCTCCCGGTCGCCCACCGCGGGGCGGACACTCTGACTTGGTTCCCTCACGTCACCCGCTGTCCGGCGCCTAGGAGTTGGGCGCCTGGAATTTCCTCTCTTGGGGCTGACAGATGGCCCTCTTTTCCTTCTTTTGCTGCAGCCTCGCCCATCCCTGCCTCGGGCCTCTACGGCCCACCACCGGGGCTCTGGCTCCACAGGCGTTCTGGCCCCGCGGTGGCAAGATGAGGCTGTCACCTTGGATCACAAACGTGCACCCCACCTTCGGGGCGCCGGTTCCCTGCCTGGCGGGCTCAGCCTGGTTTTCATCCAAAGCCTGATGCCAGACAGGCACTTGAGGGATTCCCAACCCTTTTGGAGTTGGGCGAGTCTCTTCCCTAACTCTGTTGGTTGCTCTTTAGTGCCTTAAAAATCAAGCGAGTTAAAGTTCTGTTTGAAATAGCCTTCTGTACTGCAGCCAGCATGGAATATGATTAGTCCCATATGCTTTTGGAATAAACGAAAAACAAGAGCTGTATTTTAAATTTCCTTTTTGTGCAAGATATGCATGGGGTACAAAGCTGTCTTATTCACGTATAAAAATCCGATCAAATAAAAACGGATTCTTCGAAAAGCACTACCAGATTTCATTTAGTTAGTTTCATGTAGTGAAACTTTTCCTTAACTCTTTGCTCGATTGTCTACTGGCTTCAATGGTTCAGCTGCTTTTAGAGAGACGTATTTTTTGTGGAATTGGAAATTCTGGGGAAACCAAGTGTTTCCACTGGTTATCTGATATCTTGTCCTCTCTAGAGCAATTTCTCTCCGTCCAGGGCCTGAGTGCCAAAAAGGAAATACCGGAGTCTTCCCAGTGATTTCAAGACTTGAAAAGGCCCAGTGTGGTGACATTGTGTATGCTTCCTTCTACCTACACAGGAAGGGCAGCCTGCATGGCACTGGCATTTGAAAATAAACTTTTGAGGAGAGAAGCTGCTGAAGTGTTTGAAGATTTCTCTGGGTTCAGATAGGGAAAAACAAAACAAAACAAAACAAAAGGATCGTGGTTCCCTAATTTTCTCCCTGACCATTGCAAACCTTTGGACTCAGAAACTTATATAAATCCTAAGCCAATTTCATAGGTTAAAAAGATGCTTAGTTATTTTGAAAATCAGGTGAGATCATATTATAATTTTAACCCAAGGCTAGAGCCCCAGCTGTTTGATCAAGCCTTGGAAGGTTCTGGAATTGGTAGAACTGCTTGGAATGCAGTCCTTTTATACCATATGTCTGTTAAAATCCCAAACAACTGGAAAATGAACCAATTAAAAATAGTGTTTTGCTTAGAAAAGGCTAAAGCTCAATTTCTGAGTGTGATATAAAACAGTTGTGTGTGTGTGTGTGTGTGTGTGTAGATTCATGCTGAAGGATAAAAATGTAAGTATTTTTGTTTGAATGGTATAACCTGCAACATAGTTGAGCAGACCCTACAGAAGTCAGCTTGTAGAATCTTTGTTTCCATGTATTTCATACACATTTCCTATGTTCCTTTTTCCAGACATCTGTTTGTTACTGAATAACATTTTTTCACTCTTTTCAGACATCACTTATGTTACAGATTTTTAAAAAGTCCCGTTTCAAATGCTAAAAGTGTCGATTGAACAAAAGTGAATATTTTATGTTTTTTGTAAAGTAAAAACGTGTGTACTTTTATGAGACATTGTTTTTATAGTGAGTGAAAATTCAGCAAGGGACAGCTTGAACTTCAGCTCCCATAATACCTTGCCCAAAATATGTATGGAATGTTCAGCAAGCCACAAACATTTAAGTGGAGTCTGCCAAAGGCTGTAATAGTCATTCTTCTTACTCTTTCAAAACAGAACATTTGCCGATTTTTATAGGTGACCTGTTATCCTTTAAAGTTGTAATTAACTTTTATTATATGCAAAGAACTGTATGTCAGAGTACAGTGTTTTCTCCATGTGTATGTGACAGTTAAAACCCTTTTTAAGTCCAACCAGAAAATGTTGTTCAAGAAATGAGGACTTTCACCAAACAGCTTCCAAATAGAGAACTGACAGGAGAGAGGCAAATAAATAGGAGTTTTAAAAAAGAAAATGCAATTATGGAGGAATAAATAAATGCATGTAGTAGGTTAGGTGAAAGTTGTTGACGTTAAACATCATTTTATATATAATTTAGTAAAAACTGTATAGCATAAAATATGCTGCTGTAAGCAAAGTAACTGAGGGCCAAGGGTTGTATGCAAAATCTCTTCTAGAGTTTTATAGTAATTCCATTCAGTGCTGTGTTTAACAACATTTGATATTGCCAGCTCAGAGCATATTGGTGAATAATTGTAACTCTACTTTTTAAACTCTACTTTTTAAAATTGTAACTCTACTTTGTTACAACAAAGGAGATATAAGCTTAAGGAAATATCTTTACAGATGTGGCTACAGATGTGTAAAAAATCTCAGTATTTTAAAAACAGAATTTTTTAGTTTGATTATGAACCTACCTCAATTTTAAACTCACTATTTCTGTGTATCAGTACTTTGCATATAATTTTCATAGTTTATTGGGAATCATACCCAAAAACTTTGTTAAAAAATATAAAGTTAACTTGCTATTTCTATGGCTGGTAATTTCCTTCATGAGTCTTGCGTGGTTTACATGAGTGGCAGACGTGTATTCTGCGTATATTAACTCAAAGTACAATGACCGTCTTTTAAAAAGGTATTTGCCATTTGGGCAGAAAATATGGGAAGAACATTTTTGCAGTGCCTTCGACAGTTGTGTATATGTGTGCTTCCTGCTGGGTTGTTTGGATATTATCCTATAGACGGGCTGAGTGGTTGAAACTTAATGTTCTGTTTCCTATAACTCAGCTGGAGTTGTACAGTACTGAAAATGCCAGCTGCTGGCAGCTTAAGAATGGTGGAAAATATCACATTTGAGACCAAAGCAGAGTATAAATAATAATGATGATGGTGGAAGCCCAAGATTAAATCATGGTATAAACTTTCGAGGGCCCATTTGTTCACTAGATGGGATTTGACCTGTGCTACATGGAGGAATTCTGTAGTATGTTAAAAGTCTTCTGAATAGGCTTTTGCTTTAAGGAGAAAACAATCCATGGCTCTGGAATTTGCCAGGTCGGAGCCCCGTTTAACAGAGCCAGATAACATCATTGCTGCCTTCTTGGAACCTTTATTCAGTATTAACTAATAGGAGGTTTACTATATTTATCCCACAGAGTCCATTTCTTGATGATATAAATTGTCCTGGTGGAGCTTTTTGAAAAACAAGTAATAATTTCTCCATTTTTTAGGTTATAGGTAGCATTTGTGTGAACATGGGGGAGCATCTTGGTTTTAAAGCCGTAAGGGTCAGCCCCTGGAAGAATCTTCTCTTGCTTCCATTTAAATCATCAACACCCACTTGTTGGTCTAATGTCTTTCTTTTCCTTACCTTTTTTTTTTTTTAAAGAAAGTGAATGGAAAAGTCATTTCCAAAAATAGCTCCTGGATGTTTGGAAATCTCCAAGTTTCCTTCTCTTTCCTTTCACTCTGATTTGGGAAGTGGAAATAACATGTATCACCATCTCTGCTAGGTCCTACTTCAGGAGGCTGTGGGTCAAGTGACGTGTTCAAAGTCACTTGGCAAGCCTGGGGTGGGCTTTTTGACTTCTAGCCTGGGTCCTTTTTGCTAATGTTGGCTGTCTTTCCAATAAATTCAGTAAAATTAATCTGATGGAATATAATCAAAGTTAAATTCTACTGAGTTCATTTATTCCCATTTAGATTTTAAAAAGTGAAGAAATATTTATGGAGATTCTTGGCCTCCTGTGTGTTGGGATGGTATGTGAAGACCAAGTTTCTCTGGGAGACAGGAGACAGGAGACAGACATATAAAATGGAGACAATAATAGTCACAAGGCATCCCAGGATTAATTCAGTTCCTCAGGTGGTGATCACTTCCAAGCAGAGGAGGGAGGGCTCACTTGAACCTGGGGTGCTTTTTCTCCTTGTCCATTCATCTCCCTGGGTGAGGGTTTCTAGAGCTCTTACAGCAGCACAGGGCCAGGTAAAGGGGAACAGGAGAAAAGTGCTGGAGGTGAGGAGGTGCTGGGTGTGTTTGCAGTTAATGAGGGAATTGGCAGTGTGACCCAGGGTTTTCACGTAACAGTGGTAAGACCTGAGCAATACCGTGTAGCTTAGAATCCCACAGCCTTGGGGTTGGAAGAGCTAGGACCACGCGTTCGAACTCTTCTTTCCCACTTGAGAGCCACAACCAAGGGGTGTGTTTGTCAGTAGCGTTAGAAGGGCAGGGACTTGAACTGGGGTCTTCTGACCCCCGATCCAGTGCTCTTTCCAGTATGTCACCTAACTGCCCAATCCCCACTCATTTTTAAGCATCATGCCTCTGTTCATTTGTTCATTCATTCCTCCATTTATTTATTCAACAACTCTTTGTGGCCTAGCCTCTCAGTCTAAGGCAGGGGTCCCCAACCTATAGTGAGTTGTATAATTATTTCATTATATATTACAATGTAATAATAATAGAAAGAAATAGAAATAAAGTGCACAATAAATGTAATGCACTTGAATCCTCCTGAAACCGTTCCCCCCCACCCCCATCAGTGGAAAAATTATCTTCCATGAAAACGGTCCCTGGTGCCAAAAAGGTTGGGGACTGCTGGTCTAAGGGACTCTCCCAGGATTCAGGACTCCATTGGTGAGCAGCACCAGAGAGGCCCCTGCCTTGGTGGGGCTTACCCTGTGCTCACGTCCTTTTCCATGAGGCCTCACTGTGCTGTCCCTGCCTACGGGTCTCTCCCAGCTGGGATCCTGTGGCTCTGTGATTGTGGCAGACATATGCTGAGTGCTCAACATTTGCGTGGATGTTTTCATGGAAAGTCCAAGATGGCTGCACAAGGTGTAGGCAGACCTGTGATGGAACCGAGGCCAAGGGAGGTTGACTTAGTGGCCTCCCTGCCCACAGCCAATGAGGGACAGCGTCTGTTTGACTCCAGGGTTGAGCTCTGGTCCCCTGCCTGTGCTGGCCCCTCTCTTGGCTGGGTAACTGTGCCCCTTGCACCTTGTTACATTCACTGGTTAGGTTTTTAAAATTTTTTTTCATTGAGGTAGAATATACGTATATAATTTACCATCCTTACCATTTTTAAGTGTACAAATCAGTGGTAGTAAATGCATTCGTATTCTTTTTTCCCCCTCCTCCTCCCCTTCCCCACCCGTTATTTTTATCTTATGTTCATATTGTTTGATATTTAATCCCTCCTATGGTATAATGGTCCCTCAAAGATGTCCACGTTCTAGTCCCTGAAACCTGTTGCTAAATTACCTTCCATGGCAAAAGAGACTGTGCAGGTGTGATTAAGTTAAGGATCCTGAGCTAGGGAGATGAACCTGGATTATCTGGGTGGGCCTGTGTAATCACAGGGGGCCTTACTAGGAGAGAGGCAGGAGGGTGAGGTCGGAGTCAGAGACAGAGATGTGACAGCGGAAGCAGAGGTTGGAGTCAGGTGGCCATGAGCCAAGGAATGCAGGCGGTTTCCAGAAGCTGGAAAAGGCGAGGAAATGGATTCTTTCCCCGAACCTGCAAGTGGGAGGCAGCCCTGCTGACACCTTGATTTTAGCTGAGTGAAACTGATTTTGGATTTCTGACCTCCAGAACTATAAGATAATGAATTTGTTTTATTTTAAGCCATTTGGTTTGTGACATTTTGTTTTGGCATCAGTAGGAAACTAACACACCCCTGTGTGGTGTTTTCCCAGTGAGAATGGAAGCATCTGGACAGCCTGGTGTCTTTGATAACAACCACAACAGCTGACATTTATTACATGCTTAGGCAGGTTCCTGTGCCAAGCATTTTACATGCATTTTTTCTCCTTGGTTCTTCACAATACCCCTAGTGGGTCCTCATTTCCTGTGGACGGAGCATGAAGTCTCATCACGTTGGGACTCAAATCAGATGAGATGCACCAAATCCTATCTGATGAGCTAGCCAAATATGGGGTGGGCACAGGCTAGATTTCTGAGAGAAGAGGCCAGTTGGAAACCATCGAAGGTTTTCTTGGGTGGTGACAGCCCTGAGCTAGAGAGGTCAGGGCACTAGGGCTAGAAAAGGCAGGGATTATGTCGGAGAAATTGTGAAGGCAACAAGAAGTGTGGAGGATTTACTTAGTGCTTGAACTAAGGCAGGTGAAACCAAAAGGGGCCAAAGGAATCTAGCTAACATCTGAGGAGAGGCTGAGACTCACGGGGCCAACCTAATTTCTGTTAACCTCACTCAGAAGCCTTAGCAAACTTTCCCCGACCCCTCCAAGTTCTGATAGAATGTAGGTGTTGCCAAATGCCCCTGTGGTGGAGGGAGGAGGTTGGAGTCAGGTTGGAGCCTTGAGCCAAGGAGTGTCTCCACACATTGCCAGATGTCCCCTGGGGGACAATATCTCCTGCTTGAGAACCTGAGCTACCTCAATCTACCTGGTTACAATGATTCATCTTTAGCAGCTGAATTTGTTTCGAGCAGATTGTTATTTCCTGAGATGCTACACAAAGGCCTGATTTCTGTGATTCCATGAAGAACAGATGTTAAATACATTTATATGAAAAACCAGTATACAAAACTGGGAACATATTAATATGCGTGTATTCTTCAATTCTTAGAATACTCTGAATTGATCGGCATTTACTGACTATCAAGAGTATACATGTATGCAGTGCAACAGAAGAAAATGAATCTGTTTATACTTCAATGCTCTGGAGCAACCTAGAGAGCTGGACTGGCCTTTTGAAAGTGTGTGTGTGCGCGTGTGCTGGTCTTTGGGGTGCAGATGGGGATCAGGCTGCCTAAGATGCCCTGAGCTGTTCATTGCCCCCTTCTGTGGTTGAAGGAGGGGTGAAAGGAGTGCTTCTGTCTTGGCTCAAAAGATCTAGACATACAGAACAAGGACATTTCAAAAGGCCGCTTATGGAGCTATGGAATCTCCAGCATTTTCCATCTGGAGGGTTTTCTTTGTTTCTTTAAAGCAGAAGTGGGGAGAGGGGATGAGGGAGGAATGATGGCGTTGAGAGAGAGTACGGGGAGCTGACTGCACCAACCCCCAGGCTGCCTGCCCTGCAGTGTCAGTGGGTGGATCCTACCTGGGGAGAGAGCACCCACCAACCTGAGTGAGCATTTCTATTCCAGGCCGCCGTTTCCGGGCTGCCTGGAGCTCGGCTGGAAGCCACATAGCCACTGCGGGAGACTCTTTCTGTCACTTAGAGCTTTGTTCCATGGACAGGTGCCTGTCCATAGTGCGCGGGATGCCCCAGAGTGTGGGGTCAATTGAATTTGCCCTGAAAATTATCTCTGTTTTAAAAAATTGAGATATTCACATACTATAAAAGTTACAATTTAGTGGGTTTTGGCATACTCATAAAGTTGTGCAACTATCACCACTATCTAATTCTTGTCACCCCGAAAAGAAACCCCATGTTCATTAGCAGTCACTCCCCATGCCCCCAAGCCCCTGGCAACCACGAATCTGCTTTCCGTCTCTATAGGGTTGCCTGTTCTGGACATTTCACAGGGACTTCCCTGTATATTTCTTTGCACCTTCCTGTGAATCTAATTATTTCAAAATAAAACGTTTAAAAAAGAAGTTGGAGAATGAAGGAATCAAGCAGAGATCCACTTATTTACAGTTAAAAAAATAAACCTTTGAATCATCTCCTTTCCTTTAACTCATTTCAATTTTATTCTGCTTTGTCTATATAGTACTTAGCATGTAGTAGGTCCTCAATACATGTTTGTTGAATGTAATTATGCATGTAGAGATAGGTTTTATTTATAATGATCATTTTGTATTACTGTATTTCACTGAGTTTTTCTCATATACAGCATTCTAGAGTTCTCAAGAGCATTCTCTCCTTGCAAGCTGTCAGAACCCCCATTTTGTTAGGGTGGCCCCTCCTTGTCTTGACTCTAGGGATGTGACTCTCTCTGCAGCTCCCGAAGAAGTCCTGATGGCTCTAAGCCAGTGAGTCTCTACTGAGCAGGATCCCCTCCTCCCCACCACAGGGGCATTTGGCAACATTTAGAGACATTTTTGGTTGTTATTAACTGGGGGTGAATTCTACTGGCATCTAGTGGGTAGAGGTCAAGGATGCTGCTAAATGTCCTACAATGCACAGGGCAGTCCCCACCACAAGGCATGATCCAGCCTCAAATATCAATAGTGCCTGAGAGGGCTCTAAGCCAGTCATACGCATCCAGGCCTGCAGTTGGCTGAGGCAGGAGCACGTGACCCAGACCTGTCCAGTGAGCTGTGAGGGGAGGTGTGGGAGGCATGGCTGGGGAGAAGGCTTCTTGTCCCCACAGACCCACGTGGAGGGAACCCCTGCTAATTGCTGCTCTGTCTTCATGTAAACCTGGAGCTAGGCAGCCCCGCTGCTGCCACAAAACCCAGGAGGGAGCTGGCTGAGAAGCTGAGGGTAGCGGAGTGGAAAGACCACATATTTGATAGGGTGGGTGGATGGATGAATTAAGCTTCTGGAGCTGTCTGCCCTCAGTACGTTTTCTCATGTGAAATGTGAGATAGCAGCATCTCCTTATTCTTTAAAGCCGGCTGAATCAGAGTTTCTGTTTTTTTGAAGCCAGCTAAGGCTTTCTCACTCATGTGTTTTCTATCCTTTGTTGCCCCATAGATTTTATCATTGGCATTCTTATTGGGGGCATAGGCTGCCACTGAGCAGCTATACACTTGCTTATTAAATATTCCTCTATTTCTCACCATTTAGCTTGCCCCCTGATATTTACGATTCTATAAGACTATAATTATAATGCTGCTTATGTGCAGTTATTTTGTCTGTAGGTTTTTTTTTTCATGTTTGCCTTAGGAGACAGTTCTAGGCATGGGATAAATGCAACCTAGTTTTTTTTAATTTGTTTTAATACACTTCTATTTTGGAATGTTTTAGAGTTACAGAAAAGTTGCAAAGACTGGACAGTTTCCCCATTGTTGACATCTCATATCACCGTGGTATATTTGTGAAAACTAAGACGCCAACCTTGATACATTACTGTTAATCAAACTCTAGACATTTGGATTTCCCCAGCTTTTCCACTAATGTTCTTTTTCTGTTCTAGTGGTTTCTAAAACTATTAAATTGTTGTTTGTATGGTTCAACTGAATATTTGTAAGTTTGTCCTGTATCTGTTTTGTGGGTATTCTTTCATACAATTGACAGCCTTACTAGACTTGCTCCAAGGCTTCATGGTAGAGTGCAGGGATTCTAGAGGATTTTGGGATCATAGACCCTGGGAAATCTGACACAAAGTAGGGATTCTTTGCAGAAAAAGGCGCTAGTACATGGAAGCTTACATATGCTTTCAGGAAGGTTATAGATCTCTGGAAGCCCAGCTGTGGTTCTCAAAATAGTGGAAGCTTGGTTTGAAATGAGCAGACACTCCCAGAGATGCCTGCCACACACTCCTCTGTAAGTCTTGTTGAATGAATGCATGCTGATGTATTTACCATCACTAGCCTGGCTATGTCATAAAGGATTCACTCAATAGTGATTCTGGGAGAACCTTCCATGCTTTCTCCAACTCTTTCCTGGCCTCACACCCAATCCCGGTTTAAACTGTGGTGTGCAGCCACTGCATACAATCCCTAAGTACTACATAGGTTTCGTATGAAAAGGGGAGCTATGTGACGAACCTCAAAAATGTGATGCTAAGTGAAAGAAGCAGATGCAAAGACAGCATAATTGTACGATTTGATTTCTACAAGGTGTCCAGAAGAGGCAAATTTATAGAGATGGGAAGTGGATTAGTGGTTGCCTAGGGCAGAGGGTAAGAAGTGGTGGTGACTGCAGATGGGCCTAAGGCAGGGGTCCCCAACCTATGGTAAGTTGTATAATTATTTCATTATATATTATAATTTAATAATAATAGAAATAAAGTACACAATAAACGTAATGCACTTGAATCATCCCCAAACCATCCCCCCCGCTTTGATCTGTGGAAAAATTGTCTTCCATGTAAACGATCTCTGGTGCCAAAAAGGTTGGGGACCGCTGGCCTAAGGGATTTTATTGGAGTGGTGGAAATGTACTAAACCTGGCTTGTGTGTTACACAACTCAGTAAATTTACTACAAATCATTGAATTGTACACATAAACTGAGAAGGGTTTACGGTATGCAGATTATACCTCGATACAGTTGTTTACAAACAAAATTTAAAGCAAACTTGCTTTTAAATGCAGGTGGTTACCTTGATTTGGTATTTGGAGAGACCAGACTATGTAGATTAGACTTGGCAGCCTGCAACGATGCTAAAAGCTTTTTTGGGCTTCTCGAAACATCCACACAATTGCCAGGGAAGCTTGCCAAGAAGCCACATGTTAACATTGCCCAGGAGTTTTGCCAACTGTAAGGGGAGAATAAATACTACCATGTAACAACCTGATAATTATTACTAGATTAAGAATATAGTTGGTTTTCAGTAAGGCAGCTAATTTTTTCATGCAGAGGCATTTATCTTATAGGATGACTCATTAGTACCACCGTTTGTTTTAGTAAAGTCAAAGTGATATCTGGTTACCTGGCAGTGTTTGGAGTCAAATGAATTTTGTGGATAAAGGACCAATTGATACTTGGGCCTTTAAATATCAACTTTTTTTTCTTTCATGCATTTTTGGAAGAACCTCTTAAAATTCTATTACATACTTTTTGTTTTTTCTTAGATATATTAAGATAATGTGATGTTTTCTTGATTATGTTTGTACAGGTGAACATCGAAGTTGATATGTCCTGGAATTTACAACAGGTCCTTGAATAATGTTGTTTTGCTATGACATTGATGAGAAAAAAAGAAATTGATTCCCAGCCAGGGCCACTGTCTGTGTTGAGTTTGCATGTTCTCCCAATGTCTGTGTGGGTTTTCTCCAGGTACTCTGGTTTCCTCCCACAAGATGTGCGCATTATGTGAATTGGTGTGTCTGCATGGTCCTAGTGTGAGTGAGTCTGGGTGTGTGTGAGCACACTTTGTGATGGCATGGTGTCCTGGCCGGGGCAGGTTCCCACCTTGTGCCCTGAGTTGCTGGAGCAGATAGGCTCCAGCCACCCACGACCCTGAACTAAGTGGGTTGGAAAATGAATGAATGAATGAACACAAGTTATTGTCAAATAAAAATTCACGAAGTCTGTGATAATCACACAAGTGCAGGACAATAAACGATGTGGCATGAAAGGGCTGCAGGAACCCACCACATTTGTGATTGTTTCTGAGACAGAGTCTTGCACTGTCACCCAGGCTGGAGTGCAGTGGCCTCATCACAGCTCACTGCAACCTTGGACTCCTGGGCTCAAGTGATTCTCCTGCCTCAGCCTCCCGAGTAGCTGTGACTATAGGCGCGTGCCACCATACCCGGCTAATTTTTCTATTTTTTGTAGAGATAGGGTCTCACTCTTGCTCAGGTTGGTCTCAAACTCCTGTCCTCAAGCGATCCTCCCACCTTGGCCTGCCAGAGTGCTAGGATTACAGGTGTGAGCCACCATGCCCATCCTGTGATTGTTTTTGAACTGTGTGGTGGTAGGAGGTACTCCTGACCCAGTTTTGCTTTGCAAACATTTATTCCTTGATTTAATCCATCACCACTATGACCTCTGTCACTCACTGATTCACCAAAAATTGGGTAAATCATTATCTTACTTGTTTTTATCAATCTTTCTTAAATGTATAGATAGCTTACATTTACTTCAATATTTAATGTTAGAAATGTTTTGGTCTTTATTGAGAAGTTTGGTGATGTTTTTGTGACCAGAAATATGCTATAGGAACTTAACTCTTGTTTATATCAATTAGCCTATGGTAAACTGGCTTTTTTAATATGTCATTTCTCTTAAAGTTGCAGTTTCTAGGAACCTACTGATGACGTTAAGTGAGGACTTACTGTACCACCAACCACAGGGACCACCCAAGTGTCGGTAGTCCTGATTTCAGAGATGGACAGCCTTGAGTCTGACTCCCGGCACTGCCATTTGCTGTGTCCCCTAAGGCAGGTTATTTGGGCTCTCTGAGCCTCAGTTTCGTCTTTGATAAAATGGGGACAAAGTGTTCGTCTTGGAGGTTGTTTTGAAGACTCAGTAAGATTAGGTAAAGCACTTAGGTCAGTGTCTAGTGTAGAACAAGCACTCGCATGTTACTTGTTCTTGTCATATTAAACAGTCATTCACCTTTGGGATTCTCCAGTGTCTTTACCCTTCTGCCTTTTAAAATTTCCTCCCTCCATTATGTTACTTCTGCTGAGTTGCTTCATTAGTTTCCTCTTAGTTAGGCAGCACTGGAGGCTCATCAGTGTAAAGACAAGTAAGTGCTCAGAATTCGTGACTATTTTTCCTCTCTGCTTGCAGCTGTTCTTTGCATTCTCTTGGTTTTGTGGCTGGGGAAGTAAAGTTGCTGGAAATGAAATGTTACTGCAGAGATACAACGGATCAGTGCAGAGCCATCCAGATTTTTCTGTCAAGGGCCAGATAGTAAATATCTCAGGCTTTGCAGGCCATAGGATTCTGTTGCAACTGCTTAATTCTGCTGCTGTAGTGCAGGAGCAGCCGTAACAATGCGTACGTGAATGGGCCTGCCTGTGTTTCGATAAAACTTTATTTACAAAGACAGGGGGCAGGCCGGATTTGGCCCGAGGGCAGTTTGCCACCCCACACTCAATGTCATGCTTGTTTGTTTACCATGTTGATACAGTCCCGCAGTGACGGACTGCATATACAATAATGGTCTCATGAGATTATACCATATTTTTACTGTACCTTTTCTATGTTTAGATTCACAAATACTCACCATTGTGTTACAGTCGCCTACAGTATTCAGTACAGTAACCTGCTGAACAGACGTGTAGCCTAGGAGCAGTAAGCTATAGCACATAGACTAGGTGTATAGTAGACTAGACCATCTAGGTTTGTGTAAGTACACTCTAGGATGTTCACACAATGACAATCACTTAACGGCACATTTCTCAGAATGTATCCCAGTCATTAAGTGACACTTGACTGTACAACCAATGCTTTTGTGTCATAAACTCATTATTGTTGCCTTAGCTTGGCTACAAATCTGAAAACACCCTGAATATATACAGAATTATTGATTTCTAGGTGTGGATGTAATCATATTCCAAAACTTGGAATTGGTAGCACTCAGTGATGTTAGAGACTTTAAAAACATTCATATTATATGATTAAACCTTGTTCCATAACTAATAGTCACTTAGTACTGGGCAGATGTTATAGGAGAAGCTGATTCAAGGTCAAGATCTTCAGCCACATCTTCTCAGTGTTCTTGTACAATGTCTATGAGGCAGTTTTCATATGTGTATCGACAGCTTTTGGATGTACATTTATAAGTGCAGGTAAACTTACTTTGGGGATAAAATGAAGTTTTCCCAGATCACTGTGCTGTTTGGGTCTTGAAAGGAAGCTCTCAGAGCACAGAGAAAGTTCTTGCTCTTATGGGGCTCATGTGCCAGTTGTGAGAGATGGGAAAGTGGGTGAAACAGGGTTAGAGAGCAGCAGAGAACAGTTAACAGTTAACAGCAACATTAGCTTGGATATTTTCCTAGCAGCATGTGTCTGAAGCTGTAGAAGATCTTCCCACCCTTAGGTTCACTAATTCTACTGAAATAGTGGTGGTTCTCAGCCAGAGGTGAGTTAGCCACCCAGGTGACATTTGGCAATGTCTGGAAACATTTTTGGTGTCCCAACTTGGGGGCAGGGGTGAAGTGTATGCTCCTAGTGGGTAGAGCCCAGGGTTGCTGCTCAACATCCTATGGGGCACAGGACAGTCCCCTCCACAGAGAATGAGTTGGCCCAGTGTCAGCAGTGCTGAGGCTGAGAACCTGCTCTAGGGCTCCAACAGCAAGCCATTCGTGGACACCCTCTGCCTTTGCGGGGCTTCCATCACAATGATGGCAAATAGCAATAACTGAGTGTGTCACTATGTTATAGGATGAAAGCTGGCGGGGTGAAGTTGATAGAAGTGTGTGGCTGGGTGTGCGTGGCCATTTTGTGGAGGGCATCAGGGGAGGCCTGGTCATTCAGGTGGCCCTTGAGCCAGTGCCTATAGCGGGTGACAAGGGAGCCTGAGGTGTCTGGGGACAGGCTTTCAGGGAGAAGGAACTGCAGGTGCTGAGGTGAGAGCCATGGGCCTGGCAGGAGAGTGGTTGGGACAGGGAAGCTCTTGAAGTGCCTTGTGGGCCATTGCAGGGACTCTGGTTGTGACTCTGAGCAAGCAGGAGAGCCATTCTGTTGGGAGGACATAACATTTTATTTTATCTCTGACTGCTGTGGGGGATTAGGAGGGTGGAAGCTGAGGTAAGAAGACTGGTTAGGAGAAGGCGGCTGTCCTCAGGGCCAGGCGATGGTGGCGCAGGCCGAGGAGGAGGCACTGAGGATACTCCCAGACCTAGGTGTGGTTTCCTAAGGACCTGGACCCTGCCATTTGTCCCCTGTCTGATTTACTCCTACTCTTGGGGCCCTCCCTCAAAATCCTTGCTGGCTTGAGGAATAAAAGGTTCTGCCAAAGTGGATATCAAGGCTGTCACGCTTGGATCTGCACAGAGGAGCTGAATTTTTTTCCTGGACTGTTTCTCAGCTTTGCTACTAGTGCCGTAAGGAATTCCTTGGAAAAGGAAATGCTGTGTAGTACGTGCATTATGTTTTTGTTATTTTAGCAGTTGGGCTGTATACTTAAAGACAGTGTCTTTAGAGAAGACTTATATGTGCTTTTTGCAGGCCCGTATAATAAATTCTTGTGTTTAGAAACTGATATTTTATTATTGTTTTAAAAAATGGCAACGTTGTAAAAATCAGTTGCTTTTAGATCAGTTGCCTCCTAATGGCCAGGGCAGTTTGAAATCTAAAATGATAGGGTTCAAGTTCATGGTGGCCAACTCTACAGAGCTTTTCACATTTTTTTCCCCCCAGGAGAACATGAATTTTCTTCAGAAGTACTGTGACACTGTTTTGTTTACTGTAGATATACTGATTCAAAAGGCATCCCAGATAAATCATTCTGTGATTGACCTGGCCCAGGTTAACCCAAGATTGTCATCTTGTTAATCTCAATATTAAAAGCCAAGGCACCAGAAACCAACACTCCCACCCCATATCATAAACCTCCAAAATGTCACCATGTACATGGCATATTGACAAAAATGTCAAGGATTACCAAGAATAGCTTCTTGCATTCATATGTAGTTACAAGAGAAGGATAGAGTAGCTTTTGCATTTTAAGTTCCACTGCAGTGGCCAGAACCAACAATTCCTGTTTGAACAACTCCCAATGCTTAGCTTTACCTTGTGGCTTTAGACTTACTTATTTTCAATTTTTAAATAAGAATGCACGTACTTATTGCTTTTAAAATTATTAATAGAATTCTTTTTGTTATGCCACTTATCACATAGCTCCTTTAAAAATGTAGATGACACTAAAGTTTCACATAAACGTGTGACTGATAAAATACTTATTTTTCCTGAGTCATTGTCAGTGTCTCAGCTCCAAACCTAGTGCCAGCTCAGTAAATATTTGATGGAATCCAAAGTCTGCATTTCCTTCAGATGGGCTAATTTTTCTCTTGTTATATAAAGTAGAGAAACATGTCACTTTCTTTTCACCTGTTTAGGAGTGGTTAGTATTTTAATAGCTACTATTTCGTTTGTTGGAGTGGTCATCCCTTTTCTGCATCAGTGAAAATAACACCCTGGCATTTCACTTCAGGCACAAACACTACTTTTATCTCATTTTTGAAGTTATAAAACCATGTGGATCAATCCCAACCAGTTGGTGGAGAGCCAGAGGTAAGCTGTTTTTTCACCTCCATGACCTATGAGATTACTTTGTGGATGAATGCTGTCCAAACCCATGGGTAGTTCACAGACAACTGGGATTCCTCAGGAACTCTTCATTGTCAATGGTGAGATCTTCTTTGGTTGTGTAACAAAAAATCCAGCATGCCTCTGTGTCTTTCCTCTCTTTTCCATTGTCTTTTTTATGTCTCATTGGTGTTGGGTTGTTTTACTTCTCTACCCCGAGTTAAAGAAGATGCCTTGGCATATTCCAAACTACATAAATAAATGAAAATCAGGAAATTTTCCATGAAGCAAACCAATGATATAATTGTACCTCAAGCATAGGAGTTACTGGAATTGGTTTTGAGGAGTGGTTGGCCGGTAATGTTTGCAAAGCTGGGAGGTATAAGAAGTGTTTGGGTTTTTTTCTCACCAAAAAGACAGCCAGCCCTATATTAAAGTTATAGTTCTTGTATTAATTAATGGGTTTTGAAGAAACCGATGTCCTTAAGTTCTTTTTTCCTCCCATAACTTGCTGTGAAAGTAAAGATGAAACAGAAATGTGACTGTTAGGCCATCATTCTGTTGCTAATTAGGTCTTGTGCTTACTGAAAAGATGGGATCAAAGTAAGAAATCTCCAGAAGCAGGAAGGAGAAGGTATTGGAGAAAGGGGTCAGTTGCTGCACAGTTGGTTTACAAAGGAGCAAATGAATGCTATGTACAGCGATCCTTCATAGTAGCCACCTCTGCTCCAGTGGAATTGTTTGATAAAACAATGTCTCACCATCTCTGATCAATATTACTACTATAACACCCGGTTTCTGAAATACCTGTAAGAACTCTCTGCAGTGAACAGAGTTGGAACATTGTAGGCTGGAAGCCACTGGCATTATTTCTGTTTCGAGGTCAGTCTTGCTTCTCAGATTTCCTGCACACATCAAAGCATTGGCCCATCAGCAGTCACGTGGCCAGGTCCTTCCTGTGGAGGCACATCTCTGACCGAAGGTTGTAAGCCAGCTTCAAGTTAGACCATTCTTTCTTTTGTTGAGCTGGCCACAAAGTGTTATTTGGTCCTTGGTGGTTCTCCTGAGCCCATTAATATTTGCCCTTATTTAGTCTTCATAATGAGCACACAGTGGTCCGCTGGTTTTTGATGACAGCTCTTCCGTTTGTTTGAAGTGTTCATCTGTGCAGACTAAACTGTCTGTAGGCCCTTCCATCACCTGGGGGCATGATTTGAAATCCACTTGCTGTTCTGGATAAGTTGCTCTTGAGTGCCTCATAGCTGTGATTTCGCCATTACCTTCCTTTTCTGAATGTTGCACATCTACTTTCATTATTTTAAAATGCATATATATTTTTTTTTTCAGGGAGAGGGAGGAGTCAGAAATGTCATACTCTGTCCATTATGAGTATAGCATCAGGTAAAACCCTGAGGTCTTAGCCACAGAAGTGCTCCATTTTTATATTAATTGAAGGTTGTGTGTATGTATATATAACATTGTAACCTGGTGCTTTTCAATCCTAGCTGCATGTAAGAGTAACCTGGGAGCTATATATTTGTATGTATTTGTTCTTATACACACACACACACACACACACACACACACACACAGCCCCACCCCAGGAGATTCTGATCTGCAGGGCCCAGGAAGCCCCCTGATATTTATTTTCTCCTATTTTAAAAAATCGAGATAAAATTCATATAAAATTAATCACTGACCATTTTGAAGTGTACAATTTGGTGGCATTTAGTATATTCACAGTGTTGTGCAACCACTATGTTTATCCCCCAAAGAAAACCCTGTACCGGTTAAGCAGTCACTCCCCATTCCTCCCTATCCCCAGCCTCAGGCACCCTCAGACTTTCTGTCTCTCTGGGTTTGCCTACTGTGGACATTTCATAGAAAGAGAATCATAGAATACATGCCTTTTTGTGTCTGGCTTCTTTCACTTAGCACAACGTGTTCAAGAATTCATCCACGTTGTATAGTATGTTCCTATACTTCATTCCTTTTTATGGCTGAGTAATATTCCGTTGTATGGATAGACTACATTTTGTTTATCGACTCATCCACTGGACATTTGGATCGTTTCCATCTTTTGGCTGTTGTCAGTAGCACTACTGTGAACATATATGTACAAGTATTTTTTTGTGTCCCTGCTTTCAGTTTTTTAGTGTATATACCTAAGAGTGGGGTTGCTGGGTCATATGGTAATTCTGTCTTAACTTTCCGAGAAATTGCCAAGCTGTTTTCCATAGCGGCTGCGCTGTTTTGCATTCCCACTGGCAATGTAGGAGGGTTCCATTTTTTCTATATCCTTGCCAACACTTACTTAGTGTTTTTTTTTTCCTTTTTTTTTAAATTTTAAAACAGCTAACCTAGTGAATGTGAAGTGGTATCTCACTGTGGTTTTAATGTGCATTTCTCAATGATTAATGACGTTGGGCATCTGTTCATGTGCTTATTGACCATTTGTATTAATATATCTTCGATGAAATATCTATTCAAGTCCTTTGCCCATTTTAAATTTGTGTTGCCTTTTTGTTTTTGAGTTTTCAGAGTTCTTTATGTATTCAGACTAGAATATATAAATATTACTAGAATATGACTAGACCCTTATGAGATAAATGATTTTCAACTGGTGTCCTTTTTTGAAATGTGCTCCCAGTGGGTTCCGTTAGCAACCAGGCTCAAGAACTACTGATCTGGACCAGTGATTCATTCCTTGAGGCTTCTTACAAAACACCTGGGAAATTTTCTTAAAAAAAAACAAAAACAAAAACAAAAAACCCTTTCCCTTAAGCCACCCAGGTGATTCAGACAACACAGTCCCACCCCTAAACGGGAACAGGCATAAAACTACATGGCAAAGCAATTGTTTAACGAAGGTGACTGATGACCTAACTGAATGTGTTGACCTGTTGGTGTCATCAAAACAGAAAATCTGCTGGTTCCATAGAGAATCAGTTCCCTACTCTCCCTGCATCAGTTCCCTACTCTCCCGGCCCCAGAATGTTCTGTGCAGGGCATTTGGTAAATGTGTAGTAGGCTGCCCTTTGTCATGATTGCCCAGCTCCCCTAAAGTACCGTCAAGACTTGTCATGTTGTCAGACCTCTCAGAAGGTAACACTTTGTCCACCTGAAGGGCACCTTAGCATTCATGTGTAAGACCTTGAGCTGTGCAATTATTATCTCTTTTAGGTTTCTTCTGATTGGGAGAGCACTATTGGTGCTTGCTTGAAATGATACTTTAATTGTGTTAATGTGGAATATTGAGGTTTTCCTCTATGAAGAACAGTACCTTCAGCCTGCTTTGCTCCCACCTCGAGTACCCTTAATTCCAAAGGATGGCTGAGGGCTTGGCTCAACACTGAGAATGGGATGGTTCCGGCACTGTTGGTGGAGCTTTGTAATGAAAGAAGTTCTTATCTGACAGGAAGCTGGACCTGGAGGCAGGAGAGACAGGGTCCTCAAGGTTTTCTGTTTCATAGGAATCTCTTAAGAGCAAACCCCATCCACAGATGTGACATCCATTTTCTCACAGCATGCTTTGTCACCCTGGTGGTTCCCTTCTGGCTCCAGGGTCCACAGGGGCTGGAGAGCCTGTCATAGTCCATGTGAATCGTTCTTCTTTCCTGTGGCCTTCTGCTCCAGTCCACAATCTGGACTCCCCTTCCCCCACCCATGTCTCCTACTGGGCTAAAGTGATTTACTTCCAGACAGGCTTTGGGAACAACATAGGGATTCTTTTTTTTTTTTTTAAGTTCCTAATTTTTTTTTTTTTAAATTTCAGGATATTATGAGGGTACAAACGTTATGGTTACATTTTATGTCTTTGCCTCACCCAAGCGAGTGTTAGAGGCATGCCCTTCCCCTCTACAATGCTCCTCGTGTCCTTTAGTTATGGGTTTAACCCCCCCATCCCCCTAATCTCTGGAGAGTATTACTGCCATGTGAGCACCCTAGTGTTCATCAGTTAGTACCAATTCGATGGCGAGTACCAATTCGATGGCGAGTACAAGTGGAGCCCATTCTTCCGATCTTGTGATACCTCACTTTGGATAATGGGCTAAAGTTCAATCCAGGAAAATATAAGAGGTGCTAGATCACTGTCATTTCTTATGATTGAGTAATATTCCATTGTGTACATACACCGAATTTTAATAATCCACTCATGAATTGATGGGCACGTGGGTTGTTTCCACATCTTTGCAATAGCGAATTGTGCTGCCATAAACATTCGGGTGTAGATGTCTCTATTATAGCATATCTTTTGCTCTTTTGGGTAGATGCCTAATAGTGCTGTTGCTGGATTGAATGGTATTTCTATTTTTAGCTCTTTGAGGTATCTCCAAATTCTTTTCCACAGAGGTTGCACTAATTCGCAGTCCCACCAGCAGTGTAAGAGTGTTCCTGTGTCTCCACATCCTCGCCAGCATTTGTTGTTTTGGGATTTTTTGATAGAGGCCAGTCTCACTGGGGTTAGGTGATATCTCATTGTGGTTTTGATTTGCATTTCTCTAATGATTAGAGATGTTGAGCATTTTTTTATATGTTTGCTGGCCATTATTCTGTCTTCTTTTGAAAAGTTTCTGTTCATTTCCTTAGCCCATTTGTTGATGGGGTTGTTTGATTTTTTTCTTGTTGATTTTTTTAAGTTCTAGATAGATTCTAGTTATCAGCCCTTTATCAGATGTGTAGAGAGCAAATATTTTCTCCCATTCTGTAGGCCATCTATTAGCTGTAATGATAGTTTCCTTGGCTGTGCAAAAGCTTTTTAATTTGATGAGATCCCATTTATTTATTTTTGTTGCTGTGGTGATTGCTTTGGGGGTCTTCAAGAATTTCTTGCCTACGCCGATGTCTGAAAGGGTCTTCCCAACATCTTCTTTTAGAATTCTTAAGGTTTCATGCCTTAGGTTTAAGTCTGTTATCCATCTTCAATTGATTTTTGTGAGAGGTGAGAGGCGGGGGTCCAGTTTCATTCTTCTGCATGTAGCTATCCAGTTTTGCCAGCACCGTTTATTGAAAAGAGATTCTTTTCCCCAGTGTATATTTTTGTCTGCTTTGCCAAAGATTAGATTACCATATGCAGATGGTTTCATCTCTGAATTCTCAGTCCTGTTCCAGAGGTCTATGTCTCTGTTCTTGTGCCAGTACCATGCTGTTTTAGTTACTCTAGCCTTGTAGTACAGCTTAAAGTCTGGTAGACTGATGCCTCCCAGTTTGTTCTTTTTACTTAAGATTGCTTTGGCTATACGTGGTCTTTTCTGGTTTCTATACAAAGCATAGAATTATTTTTTCTAGATCTGTAAAGAATGATGGTGGGACTTTGATAGAGATTACATTAATTCTGTAGATCACTTTAGGTAGTATGGACATTTTAACCATATCGATTCTACCAATCCATGAGCAAGGTAGGTTTTTCCATCTGTTTACATCGTCTACAATTTCTTTTCTTAGTGTTTTGTAGTTCTCCCTGTATATGTCTCTCACATCTTTCATTAAATATATTCCTAGATATTTAATTTTCTTTAAGGCTATTGTAAAAGGTATTGCATTTTTGATTTGAATTTCGGCTTGACTGTTATTGGTGTATATGAATGCCTCAGATTTGTGTGTATTAATTTTGTATCCTGAGACTTTACTGAATTGATTTATCAATTCTAGGAGTCTCTTGGATGAATCCTTGGGGTTTTCTAGATATAATATCATATCATCAGCAAAGAGCAAGAGTTTGATCTCATCTGCCCCCATTTAGACACCCTTAATACCCCTCTCTTGCCTAATTGCTGTAGCAAGAATTTTGAGCACTATGTTGAATAGAAGTGGAGATAGAGGGCAACCTTGTCTGGTTCTGGTTCTAAGTGGGAATGGTTTCAATTTTTCCCCATTCAGTATGATACTGGCAGTGGGTTTGTCATAAATGGACTTGATAATTTTAAGGAATGAGCCATCTCTGCCTATTTTGATGAGAGTTTTTATCATAAAGGTGTGTTGGACTTTTTCAAATGCTTTTTCTGCATCTATTGAGAGAATCATATGGTCTTTGTTCTTGCTTTTATTTATGTGGCAACTTGCATTTATAGATTTGCATATGTTAAACCAGCCTTGCATCCCTGAAATAAAGCCCACCTGGTCATGGTGAATTATTATTATTATTATTATTTTAATTATTTAAGACCTTTATTAACAGGTGCTTGCAGTTTGTTGACTTTTTTGAAAAAATCAAGTTGTAAACTTTTATTACAAATTAAAAATGAAGTTCTTAAAAATCTCAACTTGACCAGATATGAAACAATTTAAAAACCTTTAAAGGCATATTGAGAAAAACCAGGCTTTTTTAAAAAACACGTTTGTTATTACCAAAAAAGACATCTTTAGGTAAAAATAATAAAAATGCCATGCCGCATAGATAATGCAGATAGTTCTAGTTATCGGGTCAATGGGCAAAAAGCAAGCACTTAAGGTCTTCAGCCCCAATCTTTCGTTCATTTCTTATTGCTGGAATTTCATATTCATTTCTTCTTGTTGGATGAGTAAACCGAATGATGGTAGAGATGGTCAGCCGGCATTTACTCAGCCCCGCCCTGCTCAGCCTCGGGAGTGGACGAATTCTCAGCTGGTGGATCGGCTGCTTTTCTCTCTTTGCCATCTTATGGTTTAGGGTTTTCTGGGCGTCTGCGTCGGTAATTGAAGTTGTAGCGGTACCGACGTTGAGGCGGCTGCTGACCTTGGGTCTCATCTCCTTGATTCTCTTTATCCTCTTCATTGCCGTCCTCTCTGGGCTGTATTTGGCGAGGAGGGCCCCTGCGGAACCGTGGTCTATAACCCCGATACATGTTCTGTCTTACTGGTGGTCTACCTTGTTCTCCTGCACCCTGGCTGTCAGCATCCTCCATCACTTCTCCCTGTACGGGAGGGTTGGAATACTGTGGTCGACACCCACCGGGTCCCTGCATGCAGTAAGGTGGGAACCTTCGCCTGCGGCAGGGCCGGCGTTGCTGGCCTGGCCTTCAGGAGCACGCTCCCACCCTCATTCTTTTCCCCACTCTCACTGTTCTGATAATTCTGCTGGTAATTGCATGGAGGACCCCTGCGACGTGGATAACGTCTATAATGGTTACAGTCTGTTGCGTATTTACTGCCTTGAACTGGAATTCCACCAGGGCCTGTAACACTTGCTGCCTCCGCACCCTTTTCTCCTTCAACACCATCAAACTCCACAGTTTCTCCATCTCCTACACTGCGAAGGTGCTTCCTGGGGTTATTCTTCTTTGTGGCAGTCTGGTGTACAAACACATCTTCCTTGGTGTCATTCCTGTTGATGAAACCATATCCGTTTCTTACATTGAACCATTTTACTGTCCCCAAAACCTTCCTCGCGATGACCTTCTTGTCCCCGCCGGCAGGCGCTGCCGATGTGAGGCCGCCCGGGCCACCGCTCCCTGCGCCGCTACGCCTGGTGCCGGGCTTGGAGTCGGCAGCGCTGAGGGCGGGGGCGGCGGGCGGCTGCCGGGTCTCGGCCTCGCTGCTCACGGTTACGGTGGCGGTGACTGGGGCCGGCTGCGGCAGCTGCGGCTCCTCCCAATGTGTGATGGCAGCTAGGCCGGCGGCGGTGGTGGGGCTTCACAGGGCTCTCTGGGGTCTGCTCTCCGCTCCCGCTACCGATCGAACTCGTGGATTATTTTTTTGATGTGCTGCAGAATTCTATTTGCTAAAATTTTGTTGAGGATTTTTGCATCTATATTCATGAGGGATATTGGTCTGAAGCTCTTAAGACCAGATATCGATGCGTGGGAAAGGAGAAAAAGATCACCTCAGAAGGCTTCAATTTCATAGAAGTGCGTGTGTTTTATTAAATTCCATGTTAGGGCAAAAGGAATTTGTTTTTGTTTTTTAGGGTGAAAGGTATGTTTTTGCTGTGTGTTTTCTATAGGATTATCTTATGTACATCATATTCAATGTTATAGAGAAGAAGGCAAAAGAAAATGTTTCAAATAACCTCTTGATCAGCCATACATCTCGTGTGTCCTATATCAGTTTTAAAAATTGATTGCTATTTCAAAACCGTCACCTCCTTTTGAAAAAGGACAGGCTGACTGGTGTAATTGTTCCATTTCACTGTTTACTGCATACAGAAGCATATCACGGGGAAACGTATTTAGCTCGTGTATTTATTTGGCTGGCTTTTTTCTTTTCTATCCTCTCTGCCAGACTGTGCTGTTGTGGGTTGCCCTCGCTTGTCTTGTTTCTCAGAGCTTTTCCCGCATTTGGCAAGTGGCAAAGCCCAGTCTCTCACCGCTGGGTGGATGAATAAATAGTTATTTTTTTTTACATTTCTGAAGATATTTTATATATTCAAAGTGGAATTCTCAATTCGAAGAACAGATGCTGGTTAAAATAACTGATCACATGCTCTCCATATATGGTTCCTGTGTATAGTATAGGAAAAAACAAACCATTTTGTTTCTGCATTCACACTCAACACAGAATAAATACTCTACCTCTGGTCACCAAAATGTGTTAGGGTTTTTCCCTACGCACCAAGCAGTTCTCCAGTGGATACCAGCTGGGTGTCCCATAATTCAAGTCAATTCTGACGCTATCTACCTATAGTTAGAGTCAGATCCCACAGATTAAGGGCTCAGTCCCATAAGACTATTCCCTAGTTCAAATGACAATCACAAAGAGTAGATTGTCACCCCTATTTCTGACTGACCAGCTGTAAATCAGGGTTCCCACAACCCTCTCCTTGGTTTTGATTAATTTGCTGGGACTGCTTACAAAATGCAGGAAAACACATTCACCAGTTTGTTATATTAATAAAAAATATGATAAAGTATACAGACGAAAAGCCAGAGATAGGTAGGGCAAGGTCTGGAAGGTTCCTGAGTGCAGGAGCTTCTGTCCCTATGGGGTTGGGGTGTACATGGATGTGTTTACCAACCCAGGAGCTATCTGAACCCTGTACTTTTGGGATTTTTATGGAGGCTTCATCACGTAGGCATGATTGATTATTAACTCAATCTCCAGCCCCTCTCCAATCTTCTCATCATGGCTTGGTCTTTCTGGTGACCAGCCCCCATCCAAGAGAGGCCTCATTAGGACAAAAGAGGCTCCTATCACCTAGGAAATCCCAAGGGATTAGGAGCTCTGTGTCAGGAACCAGGGTCAAAGACCAAATATCAGAACAAAAGGTGTGCCTAGCACCCCTATTGCTTAGGAAATCCCAAGGGTTTTAGGAACTCTGTGCCAGGACCCTGGGGCAGAAACCAAATATATATTTCATTGTATACCACAATGTCACACTTCCTGACCCTGCTTACCCGGAATCTTCCCTGTCCATTTAGACACCTAGCATGCAGGAGAGATGAATATTTACCTGTGTGCGTCGCTTATACTTCTCAACCCGGACTTGAAATTGGAATTCTCTAAAGAGCATTTTGGGAACGCTATTGCCCTTGCTCCACCACAGACCAGTTAAGTCTGAATCCAAACGTCCCTGGCCAGGGTGGAGATCCGGGGCTGTGGGACTCCATCTTGCTCACAATAACCAGTGAATTTTTGTTGATAATTTCGACCCCTTCATGAAGCTTCAGCAGGTAAGCCTTGACCTTGGAAACTAGAAACAGGGTGTGTAAAGGGGAAAGGAAGGTGGAATAGCTGTGAATGCCATCGTATTATATCTGTGGAGTGGTCGTGGGGAATGAGGATGGGGATAAGGGTTGATGTTTTGCTGACCATGAAGTAATTTATTTGTTTTGAACAGCTTCCTCCTCTCAGCTCCTGTAGCTCTCTGTCTATGTCCCTACTACTGAGTGAACCTGTCGGGTAGTGGCGATTTGTTATTTATTTGCTCCCTGGGTGAGCTGAATTCCTTGAGGTTAACTCCTGGCACTGAGCATCTCACGTAGCTTTCCTGCAGTGAATATTTAAACAAATGAATAGCACTTTGCCGTTTTCATAGAGCTTTTCTGAGGGTGGGGTCCCCAAACTCTCTCATCCTTAGCCAAGGTTGCATGCCCGAGGCTTGTGAGCATGGTTTAGACCAAGCTTCATGTGTGCCTTGCCTAGTAGGAGCTCTCTGTGCATACCAACTACTTGCTGGGCTGTTCCACAGGAAGAATTTTCCTACTTTTGCGCCTTGGTGTGGTCATTACAGACAAATGCCCACCAGGGCTGGGCCCATAACCAGATGGCCAGATGTCAGAGGTAACCGGGAGTGGTGGGGACTGTGGCTAGCTAGCAAGCAGCCCCTTCTACGAGGACTGACCTGGTCAGTGTTAGCCAGTTTCTGTCTTTGGGGACTGTAATCTCTGTGCCAGGTCTTCTGATTTTCAGAATAAAAATCTGTTCCAGATTTTAAATGAGTCTTTAATGTTGGTAACCTGTCGAGGTGTTGATAGAGCACCCTGAGGGCCAGCATAGCAAGCCGACAGAACAGTTCAGTAGGCGAAGTGGCTCCAGCTCTTGCCACCTGGCTTGCCGCTCTCCGAGGCAGAGAGAAGGAGAACTTGGAAAGAATTCAGTGATGGGCCCCACTTGTCCTCGGGGATCGTGGGAGGAGGAGGCCGTGTTAGATTCTGGGTAAACTCTTCTCTTAAAAAATGGCTTCTTTTATTTTTATGCACACACCACAATCCCATCCACTCCCCTAATGACGATTACAGCTGTGTTTGTGTGTCTCCTTTATATTTTTTTCTTTTTGTAAACAAAGGAACCAAAAATGTGATCATATATCGAGCAATTTTATAGCTATCTTTTCTCCCTATTTAGCCAAAGTACTTCCAAGTTACCACAGTATCTTATTAAGCATACTTTAAAATTTATCCCAGGTAGGCCTCACAAGGCCATGAATTGTGTTTTGGTTTCTGCTCCATCCACAGCACCTAAGCAGAGCCCCCCATGTAGCATCTATTCAAGGAATAACTATCCACGATTGTCAGTATGCAATAATTTGTTGGATCATATCCCAATTGTTAGACATTTGGATTGTTTCCTTTTCCTGCTATTGTAAATAGTACTGTGATACACCTCTGTATACATCAAGCTCTTAACGTATTTTCGATAATGATCATAGGTGGTACTGTTGGCATTTGGGGCTGGATCATGCTCCGCTGTGAGGACTGTCCTGTGCATTGAAGGGTGCTGGGCAGCATCCCTGGGCTCCACCCACTAGATGCCAGGAGCACTTCTCCCCTGCAGTTAGGACAAGCAAAAGTGTCTCTAGACTTTGTCAAGTGTCCCCTGGGAGGCAAAATGGACCCTGGTTGAGAATTGCTGGGCTAGTATGATTAGTGAACTGAAGGACGTCAATGTCTTTTAAGATTTTGGACCTTAAAATATATGCTGCTTGGGGAAAATATTCCAGTGAGCTATTGTTCATGGCCTCAGTCTACTCCTTTGTTTCAGCCACTCTCCTTCCCCTGAGGGCTCAGGTCCTCCGGCTGCCCTTGACTCTCTGGAGCAGTACAGTCTATCTGTGTATGTGTGGGCTTCCATAACAGAATACCACAGGCTGAGGGGCTTCAACAACAGACATTTATTTTCTCACGGTTCTGGATGCTAGAAGTCCCAGATCAAGTCCTGGCAGGGTTGGTTTCTGGTATGGACTCTCTTCCTGGCTTGCAGATGGCCTTCTCACTGTGTCCTCACATGGTGGAGAGAGCGAGCTCTGATGTCTCTTCCTCTTTTTATAAGCGCACCAGCCCCATTGGATTAGGGCCCCACCCTTATGACCTCATTTAACCTTTATTAACTCCTCACAGGCCTTATCTCCAAATACTTTGGGGGTTACCGTTTCAACATATGAATTTTGAAGGGATGCAATTTGGTCTGTAGCATTCCACCCCTAACCCCCCAAAACTCATGTCCTTCTCACATACAAAATGCATTCTCTTGATCCCAGCAGCCCCCAAAGTCTTAACTCCTTCCAGCATCAACTTTAAAGTCCAAAGCCTCATCTAAATATCATCAAAATCAGATTTAGGTGAGACTCGAGGTTGATTCATCCTGAAGCAGAATTCCTTTCCAGCTGTGAACCTGTAAAACCAGACAAGTTATGTGCTTCCAAAATACAGTGTTGGGAGAAGCATAGGATAGACATTCCTATTCCAAAAGGTAGTA
Organism: Indri indri; assembly: GCA_004363605.1. Lineage (NCBI taxonomy): Eukaryota > Metazoa > Chordata > Mammalia > Primates > Indriidae > Indri > Indri indri. The sequence goes on from RJWJ010001194.1 coordinate 43,578, forward strand.
GGAAAAAAGGAAGGGGTTATGGATCCCATGCAAATACACAGCCTAGCAAGGCAAATTCTATTAGGTCTTAAGGCTTGAGAATAATCCTCTTTGGCTGGATGTCCCACTTTCCAGGCCCATTGGGGTGGCAGCATCACCCCCATGGCTCTGTGGGGATACTCCCCCACTTGTCTCTGCAAGGGCCCCATCACCTGAAACCAAGAAGGAAACAGCCTTGTCCCCTGGCCTGTGGTGGGAGTGGCAGCCCTGATGGTCTCTGAATCACCTTCAGGGTCACTCTTTGATTTTCTTGAAGAATAGTGCTCGTCTCATCTGAATATCTGTGGTTGTATCCTGTAGAATCCGAGAAGTCCAACAGCCTCCTGTAATTCCATCTGATTGCTCTCTCCCCTGTAATTCAGTCTGGCAGTCTCTGCTGGCATAATCCCATCTCTATTCCTGGCTTCTGCTGAAATGGCTGATTAACATCATGGGTAACCTCCTTATGGAGTGATTGTCTAGCCGCACCCTTGGTGTTTTCTCCAGAGCGAGCTCCCTCAGTTTTGGCATCCCTCCAACTGTTCATTTGTCCAGCCATCCATCCCTCTTTCCTTTTCTCCCTCTGTCCTTCCATTGATCTGAGCACAGTGCAGTCCAGGGTCTGTGCTAGGTCCTGGGGGACAAGACCTCTCTGATCCTTGACCTTGTGGTATGCAGAGTCTATCGGGGATCTGAAGACACTTGCCCTTCAGTGAAGCTTCAGAGCTGAGCAGAGTCTTGGGATCAGGATGGCCTGGGCATGTGGTGAGGCAGCCTCTCCAGGGCAAGGGGGCTGTGGAAGCATGGAGTGAGAGGATACTGTGAGATAGGGTCATTTCTGGGTTTAGAGCACTGGGCTGGTTTCTGCAGGATGTAAAGACAATGGGCCTGTGTCCTTGCAGTATTGTTCCCTGCGATTGGATTGCCAGGCCATATGTCTGAAAGCCAGGCTGGCCTTCCTTGGTCTCTGTACCTGAGGATTACTCCTTACTTTCTCATGTTCCCTCTGCTGTCACGAAGCAGACCTTGGGCACAGGAGGTGTGCGTCAGCAAAAGGAACTCGCTGTGGAGTCCTGATAAGCACTGTTGCAGTGGTGTGGGTGGCCAAGGCAGTTCTGCACATAAGGAAACAGGCCCAATTTACCTGCCGGTTCTCTCTGATGACAGTGTCAAACCCTGCTCAGACGGCCTCAGGCTCCAAGTGCTGCGGGCTGGGTCTTGGGATGTGCATTGACACGCGTGAGAGAGCATGTGTATTTCAGAAAAATGGTAGGTTACTTGTTGTAAGTGTTGCTTTTAGTTCTGGAGACAACTGGGTGTTGTGCTTTTGCTTTGACCAGACAGCAGTTCTGGCCAGGGCACGAGGTGTGACTTCCATTCCTGCCTCATGGCCATGTGCATCAGCAGAAAGAAGGAACTCAGGGCACAGCCACAGGGCCTCCCTGTTTGCATGGTTGATGGATGATTCCCAGGCTTCCTAGTGGTGGTTGAAAGACAGGAGGAGCCTTTGGGGAGGGCCTAGAGTGTGTCCTCTGAGGGGACTCCCTCTAATCCAGCACACACAGCCAGCCTCGGGTGGACTTGACCCAGTGCATGTGGGCCAGGCCAAGGATTTGCCGAGCTCTCTGAGGCTGCATGCATGTTTCAGTGCTGGTACTTGAGAGGCTCGCTGTGGACGTTAATGGCCTTCCAGACTCTTTAAGGTCCAGAAATTTCTGCCGGAGTGGCAGGGGCATATGGTGATGTATGCTGGTTTGGTTCTACATAGTATAGAGTTTGGAATAGTTGTTATGATGTGGAATATTTACTATGCTTCTCCAGGTGGGGAACTTCAGCTTCTTTTCAGTTTTAAAGGAGAATTTGGGGCTCGCTACTAAGCCACCTCATGGGGCTATTGATGGGTCTGGCCTCCAGGTGCTTTGAATCAGGTATTGTTGCCCACAGTCCTGCTCTGAGGATTTTAAAAAATGGTTCTTGTGACTCGATATTGAGCAAAATGGCAGAGTTCCTGCTCTAGTGCCCATGATTTTGGGGTGGCTTCCTACATCCCAATGACACCCTGGGTCCAGCCTGGTAACCCCTGGACTGCCTCACCCATTCATCTGACACACTGAATGTCTGGCCCCTGCTAGGGGTCTGTGGTAAAGGCAGCAGTGACCCTGTTCTTGCCTTCTTGGAGGGGACCTAGCATTGTAGAAATCTTTACATGAATAACAAGTTATCACTTCAATGGGCATGCACTAGTGGCAGTGTCTTCTTGATGGAGCAGAAATGGTTTCAGTGTAAGCGCTAGCATTGCTGTTACTCTTGCCATGGTGTACTGCTGACCCACTTTTGGTCAAGGTCCTGGTGAATGCCCCGACTCCCATGGCTGTTCCTTGTGCCCAGCGCTAGCTCAAGCCCCCTCATCCCTGGCCCTGCTCAGTCAGTGGGCTCCCTGGTGCCAACACCTCAGCCTCTCCCTGCTGTCCACTTTCCCTGCAGCCTAAGTTCGACAAAGCAGATATGCTGATGACACGCCCTGCTTCATGTTCCCAGTGGCATCCTGCCACCTGCACATCCTGGTTTGCATTCTTTATTGCTGCACTTGCCCTTGCCCCGCCTGGACAGGGCTAGGGCAGGTCCCCAGTCCATCTGGGGCTGGCTCGTCAAGGCTCAAGCACCACCCCCTCCGCTTCCTCTGCCCTCTTCAAGCAGGTTAGAAGCAGCCTTGGTGCTTCTCTTGGGCCCACCGCTGCTGAAACCAGCCCTTCCCACATCGAGCTGTGCTTGTTTATCTGGGTGGCTCTTCTCCTGCCACCCATCTTTGGGAACAGGGTTCCTGAAACTGGAGTTCCCGGACAGGCAGCATTTCGTATATGTGTGAGGGCAGCATTTTGGGTGTAGTGCAGGTGCATTTTTCTAGGGAGGAGATCGATGACTTGTCTCAGATTCCCAAAGAGATCCAAGACTTAAAAAGAACTGCTGTCCCTGGGAGGTTACTCTGTATCCTTTCCTGGTGTGTGGTTAATGTGCTTCTTGGATGACTGGAGGGCATAGATGTTTGGCATTTCTCCCCTGTGCTTTTGTTCACGGATTCAGTTGGTGATATATGCAAGGACACATCTATAATTAGTGGAATTCTCATGCTCCAAAGAAATGGGTTTACTGACTGCTGAAAAGTTGTGTTTTTTGTGTTGAGGGGTTGTAGTTAATGCAAAAAAAGGCAGGTTAGTTTAAATCCTTTAGCTCTTATTCTTAGAAGCCTAGTGCAGGACTTTCTGCAACTGGACTCACATACAAAGGGGAGGAGAACTTGATTTTAGCAGTATTTGAAAAGTTTAAATTGAGATTACAGAGCCCAAAGGACTGTGACGTCTCTGCCCCTGTGTGCCTCTTGTCTGCATGGATGGCTGAGACCCGTCCTGGGTCGCCTCCCCAGTGATGCTATTTCTAAAGAATGTTATTGTTCAGCCCCTTTGCTCTCCTTGGCCAGTGTAGTTTTCCTCGCCCATTTCAGTTGTATTTACTTCTTCCGCCCATTGTTACTATTTGTTTCTTCCCCCCCTAATCCTTCCTTAAAACCTCCCCTTTTAATTTTTAAATATTCCTTCCTGTTTCTTATATTCAGTAGTAAATTGAGAACCAAAATATTATATATAATATTGTATTTTATTTTCGCAGGACTATGTTAAGATTCTCACATGGCAATTTTGGCTGTATTAAAAATAAAAAGCTGCCAGGCATGTTGGCGCGCCTGTAATCCCAGCTACTCAGGAGGCTGAGGTGGGACATTCGCTTGAGCCCAGGAGTTCAAGACCAACCTGGGCAACATAGTGAGACCCTGTTTCAAAAAATTAAATGAAATAAAATAAAAAGCTGGTTACTGACTAACTATACTCTCACCAGAGTAATCATCATTTGAAATTTATTAAGCGTGTAAGGGAGACAAAAGATTATTTAAAAGCAGAATGTGGTGCATATTATGCTTATTCTTATATAGGGCTCTTGGAACCCTTTACTTTTGCTTGAAATCCCTTCCCTGAGCCCAGTGTGGAAGTGCAGGGCTCTGGCTGGTCTCACACACAGGCCTCCGAATCCTTGACCGCCCTTGCCACATCCCGGTCCTACCACTTCTTAACTGTGTGTCCCTGAGCTCACTTTCCTTTTGGGTAAAATGGGGGTGGTAAAAATGGATCCACCTCTTAAAATTGTTGTCATGCTTCAATGAGATTCTCCCTGTTCGGCTGAGCACAATGCTGGGCTTTGCTGCGGGGCTGGCGAGTGGGGCTGTACCGTGTTAGCTGTGTCTGCAAACCTGGCGGGGCTGTATGCAGCGGCCCTGCGCATTAGGTGCATTAGTGCTTATGCAACTGAGTACGTCTATGTATACATGTGTCCTGGAGCATTGCCTTTCCAAGTACTGCTGACTGTTACCAAAAGTCAGGAGACTATTTTATATCATACACACAACCAAAACAAAAGTACATGACATATGTGTACTGTACTACCCTTAGGAAGTGTGCTGTGCTTTAGCATTTTCTTTTTAAAATAAAACAGTGCTGGGGACCTACTCACTCGATTTCACTGCTCACTAATGGGTTGTGACTATAGTATGAGAGCCCTGATACAGAGAGTAATGTGATGAATGAATACGGGGGGTTGGAAATAATTAGTTTAGAGAATGTTTCAACACTTGGCCAGATATTTGGAAGATGTTCTGGAACATCTATTAGCCATGACTTGGAGTTTATGGATAAAACTCATCAGATGCATCTGACAGCTTAGTGAGAGAGAGATGACGGTGAAGCTAGCAGTAGCATCCAAGCCCTCCGATTTCTTTTTTCTTCTCCCAAGTGTTTCATATGACTTGGAATCCTGAAATTCTCTCTTCCCACTGTAAATGAAGTGTTCAATAGGAATCTCAGCGTGTGTGTATATTTTAAAAATCGCTTTAGTGAGGTGTAATTTGCATGCCATAAAATGCACCCATTTTAGTATAGTTCCATGAGTTTTAATCAGTTTATACAGCTATGCGACCATCACCACAATTGGGTTTTAGAACATTCCTGTTGTCCTCTGTTGTCCCCGGCCCTCCTTCAGCCCCAGACTACCACTGACCTACTTTTCTGGTTCCTCTTGGAGGAAGGCATGTTTCAGAAGTTAGACCCTCCTGGGTGTCGTCGTCCCTCTGCCCTCCCTGACAAATGACGTGCAGTGGCTGGGGTTGTCCCTGGGGGCCGGTCAGCCAGGTCTGGAGCCCAGTGAAGGGGCCCCATTCGGGTCCATCTGGAGCGGGCTGGATACCGAGGGCTGTCCTGTGCGTGCGTGGAGTGGGCTCATGAAGGCTCAGAGCTGACTCGGGGGCCTCCTGTGGGTCCCTCCAGCCTGCATGGCTCCTGCCGTTATCACTGTGCGTCCAGATGCCATTCCTGACTCAACAAGCCCGAGTTTCTGATTACACTCTGCTAAACAGCTCCTAAGCACTTGCTCTGCCCGGTCCCCAGAGAGGAAGCCGTGCATTCATCACACTGCAGACCACTCTCCCTCTGATCCAGTCTCTCAAGCTTCTGTTCTGCACACCTGCTCATGAGCATATTCTGTTGAGACCAGCACCATCTACAAACAGCTCTAGAGCTGCTGCCATAGGTGATGTATATTTGGGTGGCAGACTCAGCCAGCATTGATCTGTACATCTGACTCATCCTGTCTACACAGTGGAGCACCTACTGGGCATGCCCTGGAGCCCTGTGGGGGTTAGGTCAGAATTGGGGGAGATGCTATCCTTGCCCTGAAGGAACTGAAGTACTTGAGGAGATGCGATATGAGCAAATAACCACATTCTACATATGGTTTTGATAAATGCCACACAAGAGATCAAGTTCTGGGGCTAGCCAAAGAAAGGACAGCTTGCTTCCCGCTGGGCTGGGCTGGGTCTGGACAGGGGGTATCTGGACCACATCTTAGACGCAGCATCAGGATTTGAATGGGAAGTGGGTGGGAGGGAGGCATGGCAAAGAGAAAGAACAATCCAAGTTTGGGAGTAGCAGCTCCTGCAGGTTGCTGGGAATGCGGATGGATGCCGAGGGCCCGAGGGAGGCCAAGGGCTCTCTGCATGAGGGTTTGTGGTCTTAGAAGCCTGATTCCTTCAGAGTCCCCATGGGGGCCTGTGGAGGATGGCGTCTCAGGCCAGGTCTGTCTTAAGTGATCTCAGTCTCAGCAGGGTTGGATTTCACTGTGATCACTGGTAGAGTCAGATGGTGGTAGAACTTAGAGGAGGCTCTAGAGTTGTGGCGTCCAATGCGGTAGCCACAGCACATGCGACTAAGCGCTCGAATCGTGGTGAGCCCCAGATGAGATAGGCTCTATGTGTAAAACATACTGGATTTCAAAGACTGTACAAGAAAAGGATGTAAAACATCCCATTTATAATTTTTGTAGTAGTTACATGTTAAAATGATAGTATTTTCAATATACTGGGTTAAATAAAATATGTTTTTAAAATTAATTTCACTGGTTTCTTTTTACTCCTTTAAGGGTGGGTACTAGAAATTTTTGAATTAAGTATATAGCTCTCATTGTATTTCCATTGGACAGTGCTACCCTAGAAAATTCTATTTACCAGCTAGGCTAAAGTTTGTCTTCATTTTACTCTAAATCATGTCACTCAATCTTCTATATGGAGGTGAACAAAGTGTTTTCATGTCAGCAAAGGAGTGTGGCCTCGATGGGCTTGCTGAGAAGTTCCTTTTCTGTGTTCTTTTGCGTCAGAGGGACCCTTGCTGGGTGGTGTGCTCAGATGATGGCTGCGATTGGGCGCCCCTCTGGGTGTGGTTTCCTTTGGCTGGTAGGCTTGCATCTTGGCCCGAGGTCAGCTCACTTTTAAATTATGTTCCCTTCCTACAGTATTATGCTGCTAAATCAGGATAATGACATTCTACCAGTTTTTAGAGGGGGAAAAAATAACATGGAAGGCAAACAGACATCATTGGAGTTGTGTAATAAATTCCAGAAACCTTGACGTTAGTCTCAGGCTTTCCGCCTTACCACTCCATAGTAAAGATGAGGAAACTGAGGCAAAGTGAGACTGAGTCATTTGCCCAGGCTTGTCCTTACTAGGAAGTACTTATAGTTTCCTCAGTTTAAAATTTTTTCCCCTTAAAGTTTTAAGTAATTATTGCCATCTATGTCTATATTTCAACAAAATATATACTGAGGGACCTTGCATTTATTCAGTCACTAGTTGCTGTCTTTGTCAGGTGTTCTGACTGACTTCCATCGCACCAGTGCCCCGACGCGCCTGAGAACCACCAGGCGCAGGCTTGTTGGGGAGCCGAGCCTGGGCAGGTTCTCCGGTCTTTTTGAATACCTCCTGGACTGATTTGTTATAGGACAGTTTATTCTTTGCTGGGAGTAGAACATCTCGCTTTTGTCTCTTTGTCGTCTCTGGAAGACAGATGTACATTCGGGAAACCGTATTATAGATCAGAAGTTGCCATGGTCAGTAGAGAACAGAACGAAAGGACAGGGGAGGTCTTCAGTGATATTTGATCATTCATCTGGTAGCCTGATGAATTGCCTTTCTTCCGAGGATAGATCTGTCTGAAAAAAAGAGCTGTCTGAATGAGGAATGACTCTGTCGTGTGCTGGTCTACTGAGCTCTGCTTTTCTTATAATCTAGGCCTTGTGATCTCAATCAAATTCAAAATGCCCTTTTTTCCTATCCCCTTCCAGTTTTTTCTTGACTGTTAATTGGCTCCATTCTGGTTTTTCTATGGTATCAGTCTCTGAAATTGGCTGGATTAATTTATCAAACACTTTAATGAAGGCCTGTTGTGCTTGAGGGCTCTGGTTTAGAAAGGTGAATTAGAGGAACAGCATCCTTTCTTTCAAAGAACTCACAGACTAGTAGGAGAGGTAGCCATGTCAAATAATGATCACGCTACAAAGTGAGAAGCACTATGTGTAATAGGAATGTGGGCAGTGGCCCTTCTTCCCCCTTCCCCCTAAGACTCTGTAGTGGGGAGAGACAAACCAGTCCTCTCCAAACATGTCTATACTTGGCTGACTTTTTTGTGAATCATTAAAGATGCTCACATCATCAAATAAGATTAAATATTTATACTTTTCACAAATCCCTATTATTTCCCTCCTTTGCCCCGATCTCCAGTTATGTTAGCTTTACCATCTGCTCTAACAAACAGCTCCAATGTCTCAGGTGCTTGGCAGAATAGAAGTTTCTTGCTCATGTCAGTTCAGTATGGGTGGGACAGAGGCTTCCAAGACCCCTTGATCCACACAATCATTCAGGGTCCCAGGCTTCTTCCATGGTGTGGCTCACCCATCTTTTGAGGCTTTGCCAGCCTCCACTGGGTCCTCTGCTTTGGGCCAACAGGCAAGGAAAGAGAGAAGGCCTGGAGGATCCAGCCAGAAGCTTATGGGACAAGCCTGGATGGGGTGTACATTTCTTCTGCCTGCATTCCATTGACTCGAGTATAGTCACGTGGCCCCACCCAGCTGCAAGGGAGGCTGGGAAGTATGATCTTTGTGTGGGGCCAAGAAGAAAACGAAGCAGGAGTTTGGGGAACACGGAGCACTGCTGCTACTCCATTGCTTTGAGTAACAAATGCCAACTTACAGGCGGTAGCCTTTGAATATTCTCTCAATTGATAGAGCAGTGCCATTTTTATTGCAGCTATTAAAAGAGGCATGTGGCATGATTCTCAGTGGGGTTTTGTGACCTGAGTGGTACTCCTGCTGGGATGTCAATAACACTGACTTTTCAATTTACATCAGTTGACTGAACAGGTTCCCCCAGCTCTCTCAGCTTGGTGGGCCCATTGCTCCATTGTGAAAAGCTCTGCCCTGCAGAACATGCTAGCACCTAGCTTTGCCAGGTGGAGGTTCAGGAAGATGTATGTACCCCTATAGAATGTTGTGTTCCTAAGAGAGACATGGTAAGTTGGAAAAGTCTTAGTAACATGTACCTGGTTGAGGGCTAAAGGATGGTGCTACAACTTGTCACCACTGAGGCAGCGAGATAGATCTCAGTGGTGTGCCTTTCGTTTTTCAGATTGAAGACTTTGAGACCAGAGGTCTCCTGCAAATGTGGTTTTGTGCTATTCAGGAAAAGGGGTTTACCTGCACCCGATTCTCTGTGGTCATTTGTCTTATGGATTTATTGCCATTCAGAAAACCTCTAAACATCCTTTTTCCTTGAGATAAGTTTCAGGAGCTGTTTGCTTTTCATATTAGTTTGACAGTTTATCCATGAACTGTGATAGTTTTGTGTTAGAGACAATGAAAAGACTGACAATGTATAATTTGTTTTTATTCTCAGGAAGACAACATTTTCACATGAAATCACAAACATTATTTAAAAATGATTGGTTCTACGACTATCACTGACGATTGGAGCACTCAGGTTACATTAATACATTGATGCAATGTTTAGGCTGAGTTTTAGGTGTGATTATTGTTTAGCTTAAATTCTAGAATTGGGACTTCATGACAAGAGCCAGTTCAGTTCCTATGCATATTCCAAATAAATATCTGGGGCAAAAACATACATTTTAAGTGATTATTCCAAATGGTTTTTCAGGATTGGGGTGGTAGGTTTGTGGTACATTCACTACTAATTTAAGCTTTGACAGAGAAATGAGGAATCATCTAAAAGAGCTTCTCAACTTCATTTTTGGGGCGATGAGTATCCCCAGGAATCTGCTCAATGCCATGGACTGTGCTTATCAACACTGCTGTACCATTTCAGGGAGTTCAGGGACCCGCTCACTGCTAAGTGAGAACCCCGGCTCTGGAGTGTAATTGTCATGCTACCAAAAGCTTGGAGAAGCAACTGGCATAGCAAACATGGTCGAATTCACCACATAAGTAACCACAAGCAGGCTGGAGTCCAAGTTCCGGTGGGCTTTGAAACTCACTGTGAGCCAGGTAGCTTAGAAAAGGTGAAGGAAGTCATTCTAATTTCCTGAGGATTGGTTTGGAACTGAAACCAACACTAATAGTATCCTCTCTGAATAGCATATTAAAAACAAGCCTGAATTGGAAATATAAAGATTATCTTGTTCTCGGGGACTGGAAAGTGTAGTTCAAGCACCAAAGGATTACCCTGGCCTTCTTTGGATGAAGAGAATGTGTGAGGAATCGACGTTTCTGCTTGTCCTTCTGCTACCCGCCTCTACGTTCCTACAATCAGGTCTAGTTGGTGTCGGGGAAGGAGGGCATTGGCTTCGAGGCACAGGACTGCCACTGACTGCTCTGCCCACCCTCTCTGGCCCTACAGTCTCCCTGGTTGCTGTCTTGTGTTCGGCGGAATAATGGCCCCCAAGATGTCCATGTCCTAAGCCCTGGAACCTGTGAATATGTTGCCTTGTGTGGCAAAAGGGACTTTGCAGATGGGATTCAGTTAAGGATCTTGCAATGGGGAGAGGATCCTGGATGATCCAGGTGGGCCCAATGTCATTACAAGAGTCCTCATGAGTGGAAGAGGGAGGCGGGAAAGACCAGAGACATGGCGTCCTGAGAAAGACTCAGCTGGCCATGGCTGGCTTTGGCAGCGAAGGAAGGAGCCATGAGCTGAGGACTGCAGGCAGCCTCTCACAGGGGCTTCTGCCCTAGAGCCTCTGGACGGAAGGCAGGCCTGCGGACCCATTTTAGACTTCCGACCTCCAAAACTGTAAGAAAAGAAACTTGTGTTGTTTAAAGCCTCCAAATTTGTGGTAATTTGTGCAGTAGCCACAGGAAACCAACATGGCAAGGCTAGTGGAGAAGTGCGAGGTGGCAGAGGGGAGAGAAAGGGAGCAGGTCTCCATGCTGCACCGAAGAGGCCACATCCAGGCACTGTGACGCCGGGAGCCCTGATTATCTCCATTTTAGCAGTTAGGAAACTGAGGCCCAGAGAGTGATGGAATGACTCACCTGAGGTTTCATGGCAGTGAATGGCTTTCATTGCACTGGTGCTGAGATGACCCAGTGCCACCTCTTAAGGAGCCCAGCAGGATGTGATAAGGTGAAAGGGAAGAAGAAAGAAGCCTGCGTCTGAGCCGTCCATCATCCTCTCTGCTCTCTGGCCCCACTTTGTAAGAAAAGTGTATTCATTTGCTCTGCCAAGGCCAAGAAAGGTGATTTGTTGAGGGAAGAATCTGCACTGGGCGGCTTTCTGGTGGTGGTTGATGCCGGTGGGGGTGGTGTGAGCAGACGGTGGCTGCTGGCCTGGGTGCTGTGCTGCTCAGTTCGCTCCCAGTCTCCCACCTTTGAAAATGCTACTGACTTACGCTGTGCTCCCTGCCAGCTTGTTCCTGAAGGCCAAGCGTGCAGATTCATCCTGAGCCTGTGAATGAATGCTGTAAATATCTCACCCCTTATTTCATGGGTGGGAGTATAGGGTGGTGGTAAAGCACTTTGGTGATTATATATTAAACATTTACTGTAAGCTCATATCTGTTACTTACAATAAAGAGCAGAAAATTGGAACATACCAAAATAGATGACCCCAGGTACCTGGTAAATAAATTGTGGTCTACTGCACGTGCTGGAAGATTCGAACATCGTAGAAAGTGATGCTGACAGAGCTAAAACACATGAGGAAATACCCAACTGAAAAAACAATCAGTATTTGAAATTATATCAGTTATGGAAAAATGTAAGCAAAAGAAGGGTGTAAAATAAGCTAAAATGTGAATCCAGGGCTTCTGGATCATGAGTGGTTTTAATCCCTGGTTTTTAGACTTTAATGTCTGAATTTTTTTACATTGAATTTAAGATACGAGGGGAAAAGCTTCATGTCCTTTGGTCTTGAAATTTAGTTCTAGTAATTTTTTCAAAAATGTAAATATAGTTTATGAGTTTTATACACACAGATATTCCTTTCATCATCATTTTTTTTTTCTGGAGAGAGGGAGATAGTGGGAGAGAGGGAGCTCACTATCATTTTTTAAAAATTGAGATATAATTCACATGTGCCATAATACTATTTTAAAGTCTACAGATGGTTGGATTTTATTATATTCACAACTAAGTATGCTATCACCATTACTACTATCTAATTCCAGAACATTTTCATCCCCTCAAAAGGAAACCCTGTGCCCATTAACAGTCATTCCCTATCCCCTCTTTCTTGTCTTTTTTTTTTTTTTTTACTAATGTCTCAGTTCCTTATTTAATGCTAACCAGAATACATTTTGAAGACCTCAGTTTCTTTTTCCCTGTCTTTTTCCAAGACTGCTTTTCAAACATGTTTCACTTCTTCTCTCTGCCCTCCTCCTTACTATTTATTCTCTTCTAATCTCCTGGTCTTTCATTTTTCAATTATTACAAATATCATCCCTTCTAAGAATTCTCGGTAGTATCGTTATTTACTTATCTCATATCAAATACTTCCTATAGAGTCCCCCTTTATTTTCTCTAACTAAATATTAATATAATGTGATCAAAATACACTTTCATTTTACTGGCTATGAGAGATTTTCCAGGGAATGCATGTTCGTTAGGGAAAGGGCTAATGGAATTTGCTCTAGATAAAGAAATAAGGACTAAAGATGACCGCCACTGCGAACAGCACCCCAACCGCAATGGAGAAGTCTGCAACAAAGAGAACAGGGGCCTACAGAGGATGTGAGAATTTCACATTGATCCCTATCCCCTCTTTCTGCCAGCCCCTGGCAACCACTGGTCTGCTTTCTGTCTCTGTGGATTTGCCTATTCTGGACATTTCCTGTAGATAAAACCTCATAACATGTGGCCTCTGTGTCTAGCTTCTTTCACTCAGCACAGTGGCTTCAAGGTTCATCTGTGTTGTAGCATGTATCAGCACAGTTGACCCTTGTAAATGATAGGTTCGAACCGCGTAGGTCCACTTATTCTTCTCCCTTTGCCAACCCTGCTTCAGCAAGACCAACCCCTCTTCCTCCTCCTCCTCCTCAGCCTACTCAGATGAGAATGAAGACCTTTATGAGGATCCACTTCCACTTAATGAATAGTAAATATATTTTCTCTTCCTTATGATTTTCTTAATAAATTTTCTTTTTTCTGGCTTACTTTATTGTAAGAATACAGTATATAATATGTATGACATACAAAATATGTTTTAATCAACTGTTTGTGTTATTGGTGAGGCTTCCAGTCAACAGTAGGCTATTAGTAGTTAAGTTTTGGGGGAGTCGAAAGTTATACGTGGACTTTTGACTGTGCCGGGTATTGGCTTTGTAATATTTTCAGAAGAAAATGGTCTTCAAATTTATTAAAAGCCTTAATGATGCTTTTGTAAGAAGACAAAATTGAATTCCTAATTTATTTGCTCAAATTGTATTATCTACTCTTATTTCCATGTATTAAAAAAGATTCTAAGATCAGAAATGAGAAATTAATCAGCTAATCTACTGGCCCTGACTATTCCAGAACACTCTACTTTTGGACTGTCAATGTGGGAATCCCATTACAGTTGGAACTAACTAGAGGTGGGGAGTTGGGGGTACTGTGGTCGGAGAAACAGGGATCTTAGAATAGAGTGCTTTTCCTTTTTAGCTCTACTTTTATTAAATAATTATATGTTCAGCATTTGAACCAGTAAAAGCAAATATAATGAAAATTAACTATATTTACAAAAATAGGAGATATTCCCCCTAGTGACAATTTAACCACAGGATTATAGCTCCCATATCTTTGGTAGGTGCAAAAATAGCTTGGGGAATTAAAATTAGGCATAAATAAATTCATGCTGGTCTCCGAGAGTATGAACCATTGGATAGTGCTGTAATAGGAGTGTTGAGGAGATGCTGAGACATCAAGGTCTTTTTTACTTTAAACTAAATGGCCTCATTTGATGACCAGTTTGGTGGTTTGAGCTCTTATGTTTTGTTGTTTGTGGTTTTCCTGTGTCCTTCCACTTATTAATAAGCCACTGTTTTCTCTGTGCTGCTGCTTGTAATAATGTGCCCCTTTTCCACTTTTCCCCTCTGTTTTGTTGTAAGGGGAATAAGCTGTAATATTGCTGTTCCCCTGCTTTTGTATAATATATGAACAAATGTGGGGAAGCTGAAAGATGTAAATGCATTGGGGGAAGAGGGGAGGAATGGGCTCTCTTCCTGGAGAACTGAAAAATATTTAAACGCTCCAATTCCGCCTTATCTGGAATGGGTGTGATGTTTCGGGAGGCAGGTAAACAGACCTATCTGCCTGGAAAAGAGATTGTGTGGTGGTGGTGGTGGTGGTAGGGAGTCGAAGCAGAAAGAGCCAGAAGTTTTGTATGTGCTTGGCATGGGGAGGACTTTTAACACCAGCCCAGGGGGTTTGCCCTGGCAAACTCAGTGCTGTGAACTTTTGCACAGAGAGCCCCTGTGCTTGAAGAAGAGTCTTCGGACATCAGCGTCTCCGCCCGAGTGGGGGATGATTGTTGGCAGGATGAAGCCTACCACTTTGCTGAGGTGCTGACTGTCCCCCATCGGAGTCCGATATCTCTCCCGGGTGGCTCTGGCCTCAGCCTGACATGCAGGAACCATGCTTTTTAGCCAACAGCAGCCAACAAACACTCCTTGCTGAAAAGTTAACACCAAAAGAACTCCAGTGTTCAACCGCCAGTATTGCCCTTCTGTCAATGAAAGAGGAGCTAAGATTTGTTCAGCTCTCCTCGTTATAGAGATGTGGCCAAAGAGATTCTGAAACTGAATAACTCCTCTGAAGTGATTTACTCATTGCTGTGGTCATGTTACCCACCAACAGCTTTCTTGGGAGAAAAACATCATTTGATATTGATGCAGTATAGAATATTCACAGTAGATAATATTTGCTGTGCAAGAGAAAATCACGAAGTCCTTGGTCCATAAATATTTTGGAATGAAAATTAGGAAAATAAATCTAGACATTCTCAATGCTGTTGTTGAAAGTCGTGCCATAATTTGTCTGTTTACAAAGCTGTAACTATCTGACTGTCTTGAGAATGCATCATCCTCATAGGTGGATGGATGAATCAAAAGAGCGGCATGGATGTTTATTTTAATATTCTTGAATAGTACCAAAACATGTTCTATGCATTTCACTAGAAGACAGCCTGGATCATCACCATAAATGTCTGCTACAGTGTCTGATGAACTGTGAACGGATGTCAGGGATTAGGCATTAGTTATCTGTTGCTGCATGATAAATTACTCAGAAGTTTAATGGTTTCAAATGACAGTAAGCATTATCTTACATGATTTCTGTGGTGTGGAAATTTGGGAGTGGTTTAGGTGGGCCGTTCTTGCTTGGGGTCTCATAAGGTTGTGGTCAAGATGCTGGCCAGGGCTGCAGTGATCTGAAGGCTTGACGAGGGTTGGAGAATCCATGTCCCTGGTGGCTTCCTCACATGGCTGGCAAGTTGGTGCTGGCTGCTGGCAGGACGCCTCAGTGCCTCTCCATATGGGCCTCTCCACAGGGCTGCTTGAATGTTCTTGCAACATGGCTGCTGGTTTCTCCCCAGAGCCAGTGGTCCAGGAGAACAGGTGGGCCCTGTGGGCTTCTGAGCCCAACTGCAAGAACTTGATCACTTCTTTATGGTTGTAGAGACCTTGCTCTTGGAGTTAACTGGCCTCTGAGAAGTGTGATTCCTCCTTGCCTTGCTTTGAGGCACTCAACCTGTGCATGATCCCACAAGCTCCATGTTTTGTTCAGAAAGGAAGTGGAATCATGAGACATATGGATTCTACATAAAGCTAAAATAAAACTTACCAAAATGGTAGAAGTATCAGTCAGTTTATTTTTTGAGCAAGTAGTATAGAAGTGCTATTAAGATAACCTGGTTACTTTTTAGAGAGAAAATGGAAAAATGTGAACTTTTAATAATTTTATAACAGTTCTGAATTGTAAAATAAGTGGATCGGGCTCAGCAGTGCTATAAGGATGGGTTTCCCACCTATATTTGTTGATTGAATGAGATCATGTATGTAAATGTGCTTAGAATGTGCCTGCATTTGGGCATTTTTCTATAGGCTTCTTATGCTCAGGACTCAATTTGTCTTAAAGTAGGATTGTTTTTGGTTTGGTCCCATTCAGGCCTTCAGTCATGCAAAACACCCTGCCTTTACCTGCTTGACTTGGAACCATGCCACGGGCATACCATTCCCTACTGGTAAAGGAACCACACTGCAGACATCAGTGTTGTGGCATGAGACAGTGTGTAATAGGTTCATCTTGTGTTGTCATTGCTTGAGTGCATTATGTCTGGAAGGATATCTGCAGCATATTTCACCTTCTACATATTTCTGTTTTCATATTGGCTCTAACTTCTTAAAACCATATGTTTAAAATGAAGATTAAATGAAGAAGAGTAAAATCAGTGTCATTCTGGTGGTGTTTACCAGTTTCTAACTGCTACTGGCAGAGACAGCCTTGTTGTCCAACCAGTTTGGGGAAATCACACGTTCAGAATTCATACTGGTCTCATGGGGCTTGGTTGTGGTTGTGTCTTACTTTCTTGGGGCTGGGGACTTGAACAGAACTGGGAGGATCGAGTTAGTGAAATTTAGGTTATCAGATTCCCATGCATACCAGTCAGTGTGCATTTATAGGGGCAACCCAAGAGATAGCTGCCCAGACTCAGACAATTATAGGTGTGTCCCATTTTACACACCAGCTGCTGTCCTGACACTGTCTTGTCATCAGGGTGTGATGGTGGGGTGGGGGAGGGGAGGACTACTTACAGAATCTGAAAACCCTTTGCTTTCTCTCTCCTGTCCAGCCCAGGTTTCCTTAATCAGATTTCCTTCAAGGAGAGACACCTGTAGACAAAGTGCTTTTGTTGTTGTTCTCCTGAAAACCAAAAAAGGACCCTTTGAAATTTCTGATTCCTACTCTGTAAGGAATACAGGAAGTATTTAGTAGGGATCTCATTGTATGGTTTCCTTGCGTGGCTCTTTGCATTTGGTCAATGGTAGATGTTTAATTCATTAACTTATGACCACTGGTAGATGAAAATATTATAAATGCACTTTATATGGATTTAAGCTGGTGTTTATGTGTAATGTGTGGAAACTGAAAGTTGCAAGTGGGGGACGTTTCTCAGGGAAGAACAGAGCACAGGTGCTCTCCCATTGTTCTGGAAGAGCTGCATTCCATTGTCATCACCTCATTAAACGGACTGCTTGGAAGAAGATGCTTGTTTTACCTGTTTTGTTAGTAACTGTGAATATCTATTTTGGCTGGTATTTCAATTTGCACTTGGAGATAGCAATGCTTTTAATTTTGAGTGTACTAATATAGCTATTGATTATTATTTAGGCAAAGCTGGTGAATTAATTTTCCAACCAAATAATTGGGGCAATAACAGTCAATTAGATAAGATAATGTACACTCTTTTATTAAAACCTAATTCTAGAGTCAACAAACTTATACTGTCCTGATCAAATTTGTTTTCATAATTTTATTTTGCAGGATAACAAAGCCATTGACCTTTGCCGACTGTGTTGGGGACGAACTTCCTTTAGGATGGGAAACTGTGTATGATAAACAAATTGGAATTTATTACATGGACCACATAAATAGTAAGTAGAGTGCCAAATTTGTGGCATTATATGTGAATGAGTTTTCACGTTGAATCTCAAAGACGGTAAAAGCTTCGTGTAGACTGAAACAGTAATTAATGGCCAATGAAGTATTAAACTGAGGTTTATAAATGTAATCTGAAGTTTTCGTTAGCTGAGTTCTTTAAAAAGTGAAGCAGTTATGGAGCTGTGCTTTGCTTATGTCTTGCTGAGGACTGCATGTAATATGTTTGATGAAGGGTTTTTAATATCTAATATAATGAATAAATTCCCCTGGCAGTCGAAATAGAAATACCTCTCATAATGAAAAAGTTGTTTATTGCAAATGGAACTTACACATTCTTGGAACAATAAGTGCCCAAGTGGTTACCTTAACTTCATTTTTTCTTATACATGTAACTTTAATACACCAAACCTTTTTGGTCGTGTGTGTGTGTGTGTGTGTGTGTGTGTGTATGTGTGTGTGAAGGGAGGAAATGGTATAAAGATGATAGCTAACATAATGGATATTTGACCATGCCAGCTTCTTTTGTGGGACTGTCTGGAGCAGTGGTTCTCAACCTGGGTTGATTTCGCCCCTCAGGGACACTTGGTAATGTCTGGAGACTATTTCTTTGATGGCTGTGCCTGGGAGAGGTGATCTTGGCGTCCAGTGCATGGAGCCCAGGGGTGCTGCTAAACATCCTGCATGGCACGGGACAGCCCCCTCCTCCCCAACAGCGAATGAGCTGACCCCAAGTGTCAGTAGTGCTGAGGTGGGGGACTCCTGATTCTGAGGCCCTGTTTTATTCTAGATGTGTTCTCCGCCCCTCACTCTCAGCTTTCTGCCTCTTCCCCAGCCTTCCTGGATCGGGTCTCAGCCAGGGATCCATTTCTTAGTCTCTCCTGTTTTCATTCTAGCTTCCCTCAGTGTTTTTGTCATTGTCATTTAACGACTGGGGACATAAAGCATGGCTCCCCTTGGCTTACTCTCTGCCCTTCGATTTATTAAGTGCAGGGAGGCTAGGGGTCTGAAGAGGCGTGATACTCCCCACCTGAGTGGTTTTGAAGCTCTTTCTATGTGCTGGTCCTGTGGCTTCTTGTGTCCCTTAGTGTAAGTGACCCAGGCTGGTATCTTCAGGCCTGATTCCTGCATTGTCAGTTGCCGGCAACCTTTCAAGTTTTTGAGTCTTCCTGCCTCAGATCTCAGGGCAGTGGGATTTCTGATGCCACTGCCCAGCCTTGCGTGCGATTGCAGCTGTTAGCCAAAGACTAGGTGGTGGAGATTGGAGACGGGGCATGGGTACCGTCCTGGCCCGCTGCCCTCCCAGGCAGGTATCCAAGGGGCAGGAGAGCTTCAGGGTGGATCCACCACCTACTGGACAGGGTGGGTGCCCGGCAGAAGAGAAGCCGAGGGGCTCCAGCTCGCCAGGTGACCCTCTGCTGTCCCAGCACCTTGCATCAGTATGTTTGGGTAAGTATGGCCATCTGGGGCTTGGCTTCCTAGGTAATGGCCCGGAGGACAGCTCTGGACACATGAGAGCCACTTGCTGCTCAGGGCTGTTGTATTATCGGCCTGGGCACACCTGCACCGTGGTGTCATCACCAGGCCTCCTCCTTCCCAGGGCCAGGTGGTAGGGATGCTTACTGAGCGGCACAGGCATCTTCATACACAACCTTCTAGAAGGCCTGCTGGGTTGGGGCTGGGTGAAAGGTTGGAGCTGGAGGTAGGCAAGACAGCTGGAGAGGGAGAAGGCAGGAGCAGGATGTGGGGAAGCCAGGTGAGAGGAGAGGACATCAGCGAGGAGTGAGCAAAGACTGCACGGCCTGGCAGGGAGGTGGCCCGGCAGGGAGGCGGCAGTTCATAGCGGCCCACGTGCACAGAGTCAGGGAGAAGATGGCTGTAAGTAGCTATTAGTGTGACGGTTCCAAGCTCATTTGGGTTCATCTCCTCCAACACTTAAAGTGTGGTCTTTATTGGTGACAATAATGGTCCTCCAGTGGACTATTTCATCTCTGTAGAGTTTTCTTCTCAACTGTAGATATGTAGATAGAAAGTGTTCAATACTTTGGAAAGGTTCATGATGTAGAATCTTCCCTAATGTGCATCCTGGTAATTAATTAATTTTCATATTGGCTGATACGCATGACTGTTGGTCAACCTAAAGATTTTACTTTTAACTCACTTGTGTTCTTGCCCTTTTAATTTCAGAGCTTACCCAGATTGAGGACCCCCGAGAGCAGTGGAGGCGAGAGCAGGAGCGCATGTTGAAGGAATATTTAATTGTAGCCCAGGAGGCTCTCAATGCCAAGAAAGAAATCTACCAGATCAAGCAGCAGCGGTTCGAGCTGGCTCAGGAGGAATACCAGCAGCTGCACAAAATGTGTGAGGATGACAGCCGCTCCTACGCCAGCTGTGAGTTGACTTGTCTCCTTCAGTTAGCGTGTGACTTTAAAAGCCATCTCTCTGGTAGGCTGTCTGCAAATGCTGAACTTTCCTTGGGCAGGACAGCTTCATGAAGGTTCTAATGGCGTACTGTTAGGTAATGAGTATTCTGTACCAGAGTCAGATGGGCATCTGGTAGGCACTCCTGTAGCTAAGATTTATCAAGTGCCTACTTTGTGCCCAGGCACTGGGATATGGTGGTGACTAAGAAAGGAAAGGTCCCTGGCCTCATGGAGCTCACATTCAGGTAGGGAAGGTAAAAAAAATAAGCCAACAAATAAAATTGCAGGTAGTGACATTAAGCAACCTCCTGTGTCAAGTTTGTTAGTTTTGAAGGGGGCCTCCATTGGAGATCTCTGCAGTTACTGCTGCTTGTCTGGGATGATCTCTTCGGAAATCCGCACGGTGGTTTCGTGAATCCTGGGTGGAGAAACTCTGGAACCTTCGATCTTGTCAAGTACCAGTCTCTTTGTAGAGACCTTTCTTGGGCTTTAGGCTTTGTTGGGCAGTACCCTGAAGGAAGAATGCAGTATAACCCAGAGAGTCAGGGGACTCTCTTTATGCTCTTCAAGTAAGATGACTGTCCCTTCTCCAAAGGGACCCTTCCTTGGTTTTAGAGGCTGCCAAAGTGGGCTTCCATTTCATTATTACTCATCAAATGCTCAGATATTAAAGGAAACAGGTCTGGTCTCAGAAGTCAAAGCATTTTGCTACGGACACAGCCAGCCACTGCTTGAGCCAGTTCTTTCCCAGCAGACCTGCATGGCCACCACTGGCCTGGGTGCTAGTGAGCTTGGAGAGAATGTATGAAGTTGGTACTACTAGATTGTACTTTATAAAAACCTAAGTCTAGGCCTGGTGCAGTGGCTTTCACGCCTGCAATCCTAGCACTTTGGGAGGCCGAGGCGGGAGGATTGCTGGAGCTTAGGAGTTTGAGACCAGCCTGAGCAAGAGTGAGACCCCTTCTCTACTAAAAAAAAAAAAAAAAAAAAAAAACAAAAAAAGGAAAAAATTAGCTGGGTGGTGGCACACGTCTGTAGTTCCAGCTACTTGGGAGCTGAGGCAGGAGGATGGCTTGAGCCCAGGAGTTTGAGGTTGCTGTGAGCTAGGCTGATGCCACGGCACTCTAGCCTGGTCAACAGAGTAAGATTCTGTCTTAAAAAACAAAACAAAACAAAAGCAAAAACAAAAAAAATGTAAGTCTATTAGAGCCATGGGGGAACTTTCCTGTGACATTACTGCCATGTTACCAGGGCGAACATTAAAGACCTAGCCATAGCTCTTTGTTCTGTGTTGCAAGTCAGAATGTAGTTATGGCCAAGGGACCATACGTCTTGTGCTCTGTCTTACTGCAGCTACTGTTGAAGGTGAAGAAGCCGTAGAAGCTGTAGACAGCGGTGGGGTTTACCCTCTGCAATAGGAATTTAAGATATTTCTATTACCGTGTGCCTTAAGGGAAGAGGGGACTCAGGTTTCATGGTGTGTTGCTTGCAAGTCATCTTATCTCTTATTCTTCAGATATGGGTACATACTAGTTCTTTTTTTTTTTTTTTTAATTTCCATCAGAATGTGATAGGTCAGCTCAGTGCTGATTTTTAGAGGCTAGTTTCTTATCTCCACAGTTTTCTTATAATGTCTTTGGTTTAGGTATCAGGGTAATACTGGCCTCATGGAATGAATTGGGAAGTGTTCCCTACTCTTTTCTGAAAGAGTTTGTGTAGGATTATTAATAGTATTAATGCATTCTTAACTGTTTGATAGAATTCACCAGAAAAGCCACCTGGACCTGGAGTTCTCTGTGGGAATGTCTTTAACTACAAATTCAGTACCTTTAATAGATACAGAGCTAGTCGGATCTTTTATTTCTTCTTGAATCAGTTCGGGTATTTCTGTGTTTCAAAGAATTTGTCTATTTCCTCTAATCTTAAAGTTGGCAAACTTTTCTATAAAGGGGCAGCTAGTAAATACTTTAGACTTTGTAGGCCATACGATCTCAGTCACAGCTATTCAACCTTGGGGTTATCGTGCAAAAGCAGTCAGAGACAATATGTAGACAAATGTGTATGGCTGTGTTCCAATAAAAGCATAAAAACAGGTAACAAGCTAGATTTGGCCCATAGAGGGTTTGCCAACCTGTGATCTAAGTTGTCATGTCTATAAAGTTCTTCGTAGAATTCTTATTATCCTTTTAATGTCTGTAGGGTCTGAGGTGGTGTCCTCTCTTTAATTCCTAATATTAATAATTTGTGTCTTTTCTCTTTTTTTCTTAATCATTATAGGTAAACTTTTATTGATTTTATTTATCAACAAACTGACTTTTGCCCTCCCTAATTTCTTATCTGTTTTCTATTTTATTGGTTTCTCTTCTTTATTATTTACTTCCTTCTACTTAGTTTGGCTTTAATTTGTTCTTCCTTTTCTAGCTTCCTAAAGTATAAACTTAGATCACTGATTTTGGACCTTACTTTCTCCTACAGCCATTAAAGGTATGGATTCAGCTCTAGGTAGTACTTTAACTGCATCCCACAAATTTTAGTTTGCTGTATTTTCATCTTCATTCAGTTCAAAATACTTTTTCATTTCCTTTGTGGTTTATTTTTTGACCCATGGATTCTGTAGAAGTAAGTTACTGGGAATTTTAAAAGATATCATGTTGTTATTGATTTTTAATTTAGTTCCATTGTGGTTAGAGACTATATTTTGTAAAATTTCAATCTTTTGAAGTTGACTGAGATGACTTTGATGGCTCAGAATATGGTCTTTCTTGGTAATCTTATAGGACCGGAAGCCCATAGGCTTGATGCATCCAGGTCACCCCTAGCTGAAGCATTGGCTTATAACTGGTTCTGAGATCATATTAGTCAGCAAGTCTAAATCTTTCAGAAAGCTCCTTGAAGCAGCTAGGTTGACCCATATAAAGTTGTCATTTTTGTAGCTAAAAAAGGTCTGAATATTGGCAGTTTGTTATTTTATTTTATTCTTTTTACCCCTCTCCTGCCCCAGTGCCTGGCAGTTTGTTATGATTCGACCTAACAGTGTGTTTCTTTCCAGAAGCCTTGAGGTGCTTTATCTGTTACATGCTCCGGTTTGGGTAGGTCTCCAAAGAGGTTCTCAAATCAGTCTTCCAAATAATGAAACGGAAGAAGTACATATCAGAAAAACTTGGTGGGAAGTTTCTTGCCAGTGATTGAAAAGAAAAATCGAGTCTAGAGAAAGTGTATATTATGTACTGGTTGCTACCAATGCAACCAGGACTTCAGTTGCTATAACCATGGGGACTCTGGACTGTATGCCTTTGAGGATTTAGACATAGGGAGACCTTAGGACATCTTGTCCAATTCCACACCCAGCCTGAGGGTGAGCAAGGCGGGAACCCCAATCCAGTGCCAAGCCTGTGAGTTAAAGGTATTTGGTACCTGAAGTCCTTTAGAACTGGGACATCCCATGGGATCAGGTTTTGTATTTCCATGGGCTTTTCACTCCTGCAACATTTGGGAAAACAGGGAATTCTGCTCAATTGCATTCCTTCCTGTGCCCCATGGAATTTGATTAATGCCCATTAAAAAGAAATACTCAAGATGCTCTCTTTGAAGTGGTGTCTTTTTCTTCAGTAGAGGGAAGGGGATGACTGTGGTGTTGACGTAAGATTCTAACGTGCTCACCAGATTCCATTTTCTGCCCTTCTAGAAGTCTCTATGTAGATACAGTCTCTTTTTCCACTTGTGAGGGTTGCCTTCAAGGCTAGAATTGGGCCTGTTTTCACAAAAGGGCTGGACATGCCACTGGATCTTCCCAGGGCCTATCAGCTCATCAGGCAAAAAGCCAACTATGAATGAAATCTAGGAGCCTATCCAAGTGGTTTATCAACTTGCTGTTGTCCCTGGGGCTTCCACCAAGCTCTTTCAATCTGCCATTTATCCTGAGCTACTAATTACAATGAGGAAAACCCTGCTAGAATTGACTCATGAATTCTTTCTGGCCACAGGATAAAGTTTAATACAGTGATTCTGTTGGCTTGAGTCACTGTGATCTAACAGATGGCTTGAACAACCATACCAGAGGGGCTGGGCCCATGCCGGGAGCTGCTGGTGGCAGTATCCATAGCACACCTGAGCCTCACTTAGCCACATGGGTCTTGCCCCACCCAGATCTCTCTCAGTGCTAGTCATCTAAAGCAGGGAGGTGTCTCCTTTTTCTGGTACTGGGAACAGAACAACATCTGGACTTATTTCCCACTATTTCCTTCATTGGTAATGACTTGAAGTGAAAGGTACCAGTATTCAATGAGCTCATGGTTTATATGAATTGTTATAATCACCACATTGTCAAGCAGGTGCTGTTCTCTTCATTGTTCACATGAGAAATCAAATATTGGAGAGGCTAAATGATATCCTTCAAGGTTACATACCCAGTAAATGATAGAATTTGGATTTGAACCCAGATCTCTTTGTGTTGGTGGCCTTCGATACTCTGTTCTATTTCCTAGAGATGGAAGAGGCAGCTCAGAAGAGCTGATCGTATCTTTGGAACCCCTTGCCCTCCCGTCCCCCTCAGTTTTTAGGTTATCTAAAAATCAAGACCAGTTATAAACTGACAAGTTGTCTGGCAATTTTGCAGCAATAATGGGGGCCAGTGGAAGGCAGACCGCTTTCTATTTCTTGACTTTCCTGTGGCCCAGGTAGGGTCACTATTCATTTACTTTTCTACAGATATTTATTTAGCACCTGCTGTTGGCATATACTAAGTGTTGGGGACATAATTTATCTCTAATGGATGATGAAAGGGAAAGACGAGGCAATAATGGTAAAAGAAGGAACTAACTAGAACAGCCATTTCTAATGTTGGTGAAGGGTATGGGGGAGGGCAGGAGGAGGGGACGTGCATCTGGCCCACACCCTTCACACATTTCCCTCCCCCCGAGCTATGAAAATCACCCGAATAAAACTCCATTCATTGGAGAGGAAAGATTTTGTGTCAATATTGGGCCATCTGGTATCTAAGAATATCCAGGTCTTGACCTTTTTTATCCCTGTCCAAAGCAAATTCAGATGCTTTGCCGAATTCAAGCACATGTGCCTCCATGAGCCTAGGAACCCAACTCTCTGCTTAATTCTGTGAGCTTCTGAGCTAGCTGCCTGGTGCCCAGTCCTTTTATTATGCTTTGTACACTGCTGGGGTGAAACTACTCGACAATGGACTCATTCTGAGATACACCCTGTACTTTTTCTATAGCTACATTTTGTAGAGTTTTCTCATGTTTTCTTCATTGCAACATGTTATTCTATTTGCCTTCCTTTTAACACTGGATACATTCATTTTTTTCTGGAGTTACTCCTTCATCCTTCCTGAGAAACTCTATCCCCAGATGCATTCAGATGAACTATATGACCATTTGCAGGACCTTTTGGAAGAAATTCTTGCATGGGGTAGAATTATAGTTTAAACCACAGGTCTGCAAACTATCTTAGGCCCACAGGCTGACTCCTGTCCATTGTGGGTGTTTGTAAATGAAGTTTTATTGGAACACAACCATGCCCATTCACTTACCTTTGTCTGTGGCAGCTGCAACAGCAGAACTGAGTATTTGAGACAGACCGTATGGTCCACAGAGCCAAAAATATTTGCTATCTGGCCTATTACAGAAAAAGTTAGCCAACCTCTGGTCTATAGCAGTGGTTCTCAACCTAGCTGCAAGTTAGAATCTCCTGGGGGCCTTTAAAAAACTGCTGGTTGGGCTCCACCCCAAGAGATTTTGATATAATGGGCCTTGGGTGGGGCCAGACATGATTTTTGTATTTTTAAGCTCCCCAAGTGATTCCCAGGGTTAAGATCCATTGGTCTAGATTAACTGAGAATGGCCCTGGTAGCCACAGAAATAAGACTTTGTTATCTGGCTCTTAGGAGCTACCCAAAGTCTGTACTGAAAGTCTCTTTGGGTGGCTGGGAAAAAGAGTCAGCCTTATCTGATGAGAATTTGCTGGCCCATCCTAAATTCTTGGGTTAGGTGGTGGTAAAGCTTGACCTTATCAGCCAGCAGTCCTGCCAACATTCTTTCTGAGGCTCCAAGCCCATCCCACAAAGACTGTCTTCCATTGGTACTCTGTTGAGGGGTTTCTCATCTGCTCTCTTGGTTAGGAGAAGGGCTACAGGCATTCCATTCAGTCTTTTGTTTTCTTTCACGCAGACGTGTTGGAGCAGGCAGGAGAAAAATGGATCAGGTAGCATTTTAAACGAGTATTACTCAACAAGCCTCAATCTTGAAGGTTGTAGCAGAAGATGCGCGTTTCCCGAGAAATAATCCCCTAGTCTGTCCTGGAGAGAAAATAATTGGTTAGGATTTGGTGGCATCTTGTGTTATTTCTGTAGATCACCCCCAAGTGGCCTTATTTGATGTTTTTTTTTTTTTTTCCCCCTCGCTCATAGTGCCTTAAAAAAAAAAATCACCTTCCCTTTGCTGGCCGTAGTTGTTCATATATATGCCTCTCCTGTCACCCTGGAATCTGTTGGGGCTTGCCGGCCTTTCTCCCAGAGTCCTCCTTGCCTTCCTTGAGCAACTCCCAACAGCGCTGTTCCCTGGAGGCAGACACCCAGTCCTAAGGAGCAACCTGCCCCACGGCACGTCTTTGGAGTAGGACTGCTGGTCTTTTAAAGCATGTCATCTCCCTGGGGTGATGTTAGGTTCCCACAGCTCAGAGGAAGCCTGTACATGAGATAGACAGGGACAGGCACACAGACACATGTTTCTCCTTTTCAATAACACATAAAATTGAAATCCAGAATAAGTACTAGGGTTTGCAGCATTTTGAGTGCTAAATACATAGGTCAAGTTCACTTGTTGGGCGATGGGCCTTGGGGAGCTGGAGGATCTTTCCTTCTTACGTGGGGAAAGCTAGTCTGATTAAAGGATCTTGGGCAGCTGACCTACAGGAGCCCAAATTTTAGACACAAATCCCTCTATGAATGATGGCATAATGTCAATCAAGTCACTACATACTGTCTTTTAATTTATAAAATGGGCAAGGAAACATAAGCGTCATCTCACCTTCACAAAGATTTTATGAGAATAGATGAAATAAATGTGAAAGGCACCCTATAATAGCAAGGTATAATAATTTACATTGCTGTGGCCCAGCTAAGCTGCAACCTTGTTATTATATCATCTGAAGCAGCATTATGTGCTAAGCAGACTCTAAACTATTTAATAGCTCTGCCCACACAACTCTTCAAGAGAGAGAAGAAAGCTTCAGAGCTGAAAGTCTGGTCTTTATCATAAACCTTGAGATTGGAGACTTGTCTTAATAGAGGAAGATATTTCTTTTTCTAAATGTAATGGAGTGCGTGCTATTAAAAATGGGGTCTGGAGGACTCTGTAAATGGTTCTGTTAGACTTATGGGCAGATAGAAGGAACTGAGAATTTTATTTATAAATTAAATTATATTATTAAAAGTGATGCCAGTGTTCACAACTCTCCTTAGCATTTGAAGATAAAATGTATTCACTGTCTTAGGTGCTTGAGTGGGCTTTTCCGTCATCCCAGTCTTGGAATTTTTTTTTTTTTTTTTTGAGACAGGGTCTTGCTCTGTTACCCAGGCTAGAGTGCAGTGGCATCATCATAGTTCACTGCAACCTCAAACAACTGGGCTCGAGTGATCCTCCCACCTCAGCCTTCCAAGTAGCTGGGAATACAGGCATGGCACCATGCCTGGCTAATTTTTCTATTTTTTGTAGATGTGGGGTCTTGCTATATTGCCCAGCCTGGTCTCAAACTCCTGGCCTCAAGCCATCCTCCCACCTCAGCCTTCTAAAGTGCTAGGATTACTGGCATGCCCGGCCTCAGTCCTGGAATTTCATAGAGACCATAGCAAAGGTAACATGAATGGGATCAATAAAAGTAAAACCTATTTTATCATTTTGGATGATTTCACCTGTAACAGAGAAAACTAAATCGCACAGGCTTAGACAATAAGGAAATTCATTGTCACATAACAGAGGCATCTGGAGGTGGGGCGGGGTCCCTCATAGGCGGATTTGGTGGCTAGGTGGTGTCATTGGTTTATCAGCTTCCCCCTCTAGGAGTGGGTACACGCCAAGTCTCCTGGTGGAGAGGTGGCTGCTCGACAACATTGGGGTTCTATTAGTTAAGGAGGAGAAATGGGAGAAAGGTTGCTGTGTACATAGATGTCTGACAGTATCCACTACACCTCCTGTGTATATTTAAAGTCTCTTCACTAATTTTTCCTATGAAATTGCACAGACAGAAAAATTGCGATGGTGGTGATTTCAGGTCATTGTTACTGATGTTTAACATTGCAGTTAGCTTCGTTGAATTTTGGTGGTGGGGTTGCTTTCTACCGTTAATGGGAAAGATCCCAGGTGATAACTTGGCATTGTCTTTCTCCCACTGCAAGTTGACAAGTTGACACACGTGTTACAGTGTTGTGAGCCAGGAGTCAACAAGCCCTAGGCTCATAGCCTCAGTGGCATATTCTCTCCATCCCAAGTGGGAGGCCTTTTAAGCTTAGGTCTGGGAAACTTCAGTCCTAGGAGTTTAATGTGGAGATTTTCTTAAATGATTTGTGCTTCTTAAGGGCATTGTTTGAGATGTTGCTTTCATTACTGATCTTATTTATTTATTTATTTGCTTATTTTTTTAGAGACAGGGTCTCACTCTATTGCCCAGGCTGGAGTTCAGTGGCACAAACAGCTCTCAACAGCCTTGAACTCCTGGGCTGAAGCAATCCTCCTTCCTCATCCTCCTGAGTAGCTGGGACTACAGGCACATACCACCATGCCTGGCTAATTTTTCTTATTTTTTGTAGAGACTGGGTCTCACTATGTTGCCCAGGCTGGAGTGCAGTGGTACAAACATAGCTCACCACAGGCTTGAACTCCTGACCTCAAGTGATCCTCCTACCTCAGCCTCCCAGAGTACTGGGATTACTGGTGTGAGCCACCAGCCCGTTCTATTCATTACTGATGTTAAATGAAACCAGAGTCAGGCAAGATGGAAGATGTAGGATTTGGAAATAGGCAGTCTTATCTAAGAAATAATTCTGTTCTAAAAATATTTTACTCCCTGTCTTTGAGAGATCGCAATTCTAAGAAAATTTGAGATAAAGTTGGCAAACGTTTAGCTCCTCTAGTTATTTATTTCCAGTAGATTCAGTTGTTTGAAATTCTGACTCGATGGAGCAGAAATAGATTTTCCATAAAAATGTTGTTAAAATGGGAGATCTGACTGCCGAAATTAATTTTGGATGTAGTTCTAATTGAGGTTTTAAATACTCTTGCTCTTTAAGCTACTTGATGGCTTCGAGCCATCTTTTTCCAATATAACATCAGGAAATGATTTTGAATTAGTTTCTAATTGTTGGCACTTAAGTTATCCAAATGACAGCCAGCCTTTGGTACCCAGACCAAAGGAGTAAAAGAAAGGATGCTGGCCCTGCAGATGTGTCTTCTGAGCAGGTGATATGAATGGCAATAATCAGGAGGCAGATGACACCAGTGTGGGGCGATTCACAAATGAAGACAAAGGAACATTCCACCAGCTACAGAAGAAAATGGAAGCCAAGTTGCAGTAGTGTAAAAGCCCATGGCTTCAGAAGCCTAAGAAAGGAGACAGAAACATCAAGAAAAAGCAATGCAGAGAAATGGATGGGGTGGTAGAAATTAGGAACAGCCACTCGCTGCTCCAGCTGCTGGAACACTGGAAAAGGCTTGCAGCTCTCTGTGTGGACAGAAATTGGCTGACTGTGCCTAGTGTGTAAACAGCTCTGTGGGTCTTATTCACCCCTAGGTATTGGCTAATCATGAAAATGATGCTGTGTCTATAAAAAGAGTTTAAACCATGTGCACTGCACTGTTTAAGAAAGCGCCGAGCTGTGTGATGTCTTTTAGCTAGCTAAACATCTATCGAAAACCGGCTGTGAGAATGACAGTGGCAGTGCGTCACTCCAGTTTCCATGAGACAAACAACCTGGGGGCACAGCTTTTTCTCAAGCCTGCCAGGTACTGACACAATACTAGAAAGTTGTCTTTTTTATTTTACCGATACTTAATATTTTTTTTCTTGTGTCAAAAATTGTTCAACTGGAGAATATAGATGTGAAGAAAATAAAAATAAAATCATTCGTAATGCAACCACTGAGAATAACCACAGTTAACTTTTTGGTTCTATTTTTCCAATGACTTCTGTGTCTGTTTTTTAAAAGGAAGTAAAAATGGGTTCATACTGCGTATACTACTCACATATTAAGAACAGTTTTCTATACTAGAATCATACCTGCATATATATAGGGTGTTTAACTCTGGTAGTTTTGTAGTAAAACTAAACCAAGTTTTGATTTATCTACAGCCATGTATTTTATTATATGGGATTATATGATAAAGTCCTGATGCAAAAATCAAACGTCAGGAAGACTTGAGGATGTGAAATGTTAATTCTTTAGGAGCCAGTGCCCGCTCGTAAATCTGAGACTTAGCATTAATTATTTAATACAGTGCATCAGAAGTTCCTCATGCATATGTATTTATTTTAAAGGATCCATTATAAAATAAAATATCTTCTTTGTGTTTAGCATTCTCTGGATATTCAACAAATACAAAGTATGACCCACACCAAATTAAAGCAGAAATAGCAAGTCGTCGGGATAGGGTGAGTAAAACCAGTGTTTTCACAACTGGAAGTGCCACATGCATTTTTGTGTAACATCACTTATCATGGTTCATTTCATGGTAGTCAGTGTGCCTGATGCTCATATTTTAGTAAGATTTTTTATTTCATGGATTATTATTGCATTTTGTTTTATTTTCCACTTTTTCCCAATAGGAGGAAAAAGTTTTATTTTAAAACCTAAGCTCATCTAACAAAAAGTAGCCTGTATCTCCATGCATGTTTCATAGGGGTGGACCCACCAACCGTTTGGAAGGGTTTAGTGACCACAGGGCTGGGTCTCACAGGGCTGCTTCCCCATGTCAGCAGGATGCAGCCGTGGCCCTGGGCAGCATTGGAGCTGCTTTCTCCCCTGGTTCGCTACTCCTAGAGGGATCACTCCTACAGTGGCATTTGACCAGAAGGTCAATGCTCCTTCCCTGGAGACGCCTGAATTATTTATGGGTTGCCTTGCTTCATCTCTTCAGAGCCTTGTCTTGGTCGTCTGGGAAGTGGGACACTTTTGTTTGCGACAAAGCAAACATCTGGCAGTGAAGCCTCCTCCTCTCCTGGGGTTTCATTCCCTGAACCAGGGTATACCTTTTAGTGCAGTGGCTCTCAAATTTTAGCACACCTAGGAAAAACACCTGGGGCGCTTGTTTGAAGTGTGAGATTCCAGGCCTACCCCCTGAGTTTTGAAGTCGGTCTGGAGCAGGTCCCAGAATCTGTTTAAATAAGCACTCCAGGCTCGGTTGAGTTTCGGGTAGTCCGAGACCACGCTTTCAGAAACAGAATTTCTTATGTGGGATCCCTAGTAGTAAGTAGAAGGAAAGATGAACAAAGTATTACAAAGTTTGCTGATTGTAATATGTAAATCATTATCTTGAAAAAGAAAATAGTTACTGGTTCCCTGCTTGAGTAGGAACCTGTCAGCAGTCTGGGATTATGTAGGTGAATGGAAATTCATGAAGAGAATGGATGATCCACTGAATTGCAAGCCAATCAGAAACTTAGATGACAAAGCTACTAACAACTGTAGAAATAATTTTTCACAGCTTGTTTTTGGAAAAAAAATGTGATTTGTCTTTAGCTTTCCAGATTAAAGCGAGAGCTGACCCAGATGAAGCAGGAATTGCAGTACAAAGAAAAGGGGGTGGAGACCCTGCAAGAGTGAGTTGCCAGTGCTTACAGACCGGAGCACTTTCCTGTGATTTCCTCTTGTCCTGACCGGTGTGGGACCTGGATACTGGTTTGAAAGCTTCATCACCCTCGCTTCTATGCCTTTATTTATGCTCATTGTTTCCTAGTCCTGAGCATCAGAATCTCTCTTTTCCTTGATGATTCTTCATTCCTTTAAATGGAAACACTTGGGAAACAAGACCTTTATTTTTATATTTATGCACATTTTCTATAGCTGCATGGTCCAAGACACTTATGTCTATTTACACTTAAATTTTGTTTTTTGTTGGTTTTATCCTCCTGAATTTTTTTATTCTAAAATTTAAATTTAAATTAATTAAAGTAAAAGAAAATTAAAAATTTAGTCTCAGTAGTCACATGTAGCCAGGGCAGATTTTCTCCACCTTGGCACTAGTGACATTTGGATCATTCTTTGTCTTGGGGGAACTGTCCTGTGCACTGTAGGATGTTGAGCGGCATCCATGGTCTTTACCCACTAGATGCCAGTAGCACCCCCACCCCCATTATAACAACCAAAAATGTTTCCACACATTGCCAAGTGTCCCCTAGAGCAGCAGTCCCCAACCTTTTTGGCACCAGGAGCCAGTTTCATGGAAGACAATTTTTCCGTGGGCAGGGAGGAGGGAGGGATGGTTTTGGGATGATTCAAGCCCATTACATTTATTGTGCACTTTATTTCTATTATTATTACATTGTCACTTGCCACTCACTGTTAGGATTTTGATATGAGTCTGCAAGCAATTGATTTATTATGGTCTCTGTGCAGTCAAACCTCTCTGCTAATGGTAATCTGTATTTGCGGCCGCTCCCCAGTGCTGGCATCATCACCTCAGCTGCACCTCAGATCACCAGGCATTAGATTCTCATAAGGAGCATGCAACCTAGATCCCTCCCATGCGCAGTTTACGGTAGGGTTTGCGCTCCTGTGAGAATCTAATGCCGCTGCTGATCTGACAGGAGGCAGAGCTCAGGCGGCGATGCAAGGGATCGGGAGCAGCTGTAAATACAGGTGAAGCTTCGCTGGCTCCCCACTGCTCCTGCTGTGCGGCCTGGTTCCTAACAGGCCACGGAACAGTACTGGTCCACAGCCCAGGGGTTGGGGACCTCAGCCCTAAAGGACATGTTTGCCCCTAGTTGAGAACTTACAGTTGAGGCTACTGACAGCACAGGTGATAGATTTCTATCATCACAGAAAGTTCTTTTGGACAGTCCGGTCTGTAGGTCTTTCTCCTGTTCTCATCTTTACAATTAGAACTTTAGCCCTGCTAAGACTTTAGAGATGAATTTTTTATAATTAGTGAGCTATACTAAATCAGCAATTTTAATGAACTAAAGCTCTTTTACAAATGGCAATAGTATTGGTCTGAAAGAATTCATTTTCTTAATAAAGGGTATTGTCTGCTTGTTGCCCAAGTCACCCTCTCTTGGTTCACTGGCTTCCCTTGCTGAAGTTGGGCATAGGCTTCATACTTTCTGTGCCTACTTCTCTCATCTGTGAATGGTGATTGTCTTAGTCACCTTAGGCTGCTGTAACAAATACCATAGACTGGGTGGCTTAAGCAAGGAACAAGCACAAGCAAATCACTTGATTTGACAGGTCATAAAAGTGACCAGAACTGCCTAGTTAAATTTCGAGGTTGATTTCCTACTGTCATTGGGCCACACCATAGCTGTCTCTCATTGCTCTACAGTGTCTGTGGATAATGTGTACTTTTAATGCTAGGCATTGTGTATGCTGGAAGTTGCAGTTAATTTAATTCACACTTGGAGCAGCTCCGAGGAAGGTGACTGGGGTTCAGGAACGGTCAGGGTTTGCATGGGACCCCTGAGTATCAGAGGGGAGCCAAGCCTGGCACTTTTCCCTGCTGGCTGTGGCTTCTGTAGCGGGATTGCGGGCCCAGTGCCTGTTCCTTCACCTGAGCTCCATTGTTCTTGTGAACTCCATTTCCTTATTTGAAGACAAAGGTTATATTGCAGTGTTAGCCTAAGACTGAATAATCTAGAAAATAAAATGTGCTAGTGACTGAGAAACCCCCCTTTTCCTTGGCATTGCTAGGAAGTAAATTCATCTTCTGCAGTTGCAGTAGTTTGAAGAATAGGAAAAGGCGGTCTTTGTTTCTCCAGGTGTATTAGACCGAGAAGCAGAAGGCAGTACAGGAAGGGTTCTAACTTTACCCCTGCAGTCAAATGGAGTAGGAGTTGTGCTCCTGCAAGGCAGAAGGGCCAGTGCTGTTTGTGTTTTCTTTCTGCTTTCATTATCAAGATCCCATGCGTGAGAGCAGTGATTGTAAACTTGCCCCTTGCCAAGACGAGGCTTCCGGTGCCTGCCGGAGCTCTGAGGATGCCCGCCCTCCCTGGGGAGGCTGAGGAGTGGCATGCAGGAAGGCCCTGCACTTGGCCTTGGTCCCGAGGGGCCCATCCCTGGCAGTAGCCTCCCAGGTGCCCGTAGGTATGTTGCCTCCACTCTGTTTGATGCTGTGTTGTCACTGCTCACGTTTACTTTATTCTGTGACACAGCCTCACTGGAAGAAGCGAAACATGGGCACTTCTGCCACCCTTAAAATTCTTTGTAAATGAAAAAAAGTCTAGTAGCCTTTCTCTGAGTTCCACAGGCTATAAGATGAAAACAGCCTCATTATTTTTTTGGTGTTGAAACTTGGGCCTTTATGTTTCAATCAAATCATGCAAATTTATATCATTTATTGAGAAATTTCAAACACTCTTTTTAAGCATTGAAAATGTGATGATCCCACTTCTACCGTGAAATCCTGACTACAAGTACAGACAGTACTTGAGCTGTTGTACATAAACATGACGCTTCTCTGATTTTATTACCAACATCAATTCAAGGCAGTGGCCCTAGATTTTCCTCCAGAAGATTTTCTGCTGTTCTTGCTTCCCAGAATATCCAGTGTATTCTTTTTCAGAGCACCTCACCAGGAGTTTGGCTGCTTACAACATTTTAAACTTGACTTGTTTACCTTGGTGAATTTCCTGGCTAGCAAGGAAATCCATCGTTATGCTTGGATCCAAGTGAGGAAAAAAGAACCTTTTGTATTTTATTTTAAATCTATATACATTGTTAATTGTCATAGAGGGGAGCTGGCCATGGATGCATTCTCTGAGTTAATGACGGAGCATGTGCATGTGTGTATATATGTGTATTATATACCTATACATATATAAAGTATACATGTTGACTTTTAATGATGGCAAATGTCAAACATAACCAAAAATAGAATAGTATAATGAAACCCTTGGGTACCCCTCACCCCATTTTACCCACACAATGGCCAATCTTGGTTCATCTGTGACCCTGCCTGACCTGCTGAGCTTTCACTGCCTTAATTGAAGCAAATCCCAGAATCACATTTAATCTATAAATCTCTCTCCTAAAGTTATGGGCTCCTTTTGAAAACATAACTATAATGGCCATGCCCCACTTAATAGGCATCCTGTTTCCTGTGAACATTCCCATTTCTCTGGTTGTTTGGGTCCAGATTCAGATGAGGCCTACATAGTGCATTTGGGTGATGTGTCTCTTAAGTCTTTTAATCTCTGCTCCCCTCCTTTTTTTTTTTTAATGACAGCTTATTTGTTGAAGAAACTAATTTGCTTGTCCTGTAGAATTTCCCTGATGTTAGGTTTTGCTGCTTGAATTCACATGGTGAATTGAACATGTTCCTCTGTCTTCTGCTATTTGTGCAAATGGGTGTAATTAGTTTGAGAGGATTGATGTGATTGAAGTTTGATTTATTTTTCTTTTATTTTTTTTTCTGTAAGAATGTTTTATAGGAAGTGGCGCTGGTGTTATTTCCATCAGGAAGCTCATACTCTCTGGTTGTCTCTCCGTGGTGTGACGATTATTGGTGGGTTCTGGCCTTGCTGGCCTGATGCTGCCATTTATCATACATCCCATCAGTTTTTCACCTCATGTTGTGCATGTGTATCTTTTAGGATAAGTTCCTCAAAATGGGCTTGCCAGGTGAAGAAGTGAATGCATTTGTGGTATTACAGGTTGACTGTTAAGGAATAGTCAACCGTATGCAAAATGCTTGGGACCAAAACATTTTGGATTTTAGATTTTTTCAGATTTTGGAATATTTGCACTATACTAAGTACTAGTTCCATATCCCTAATCTGAAAGTCTGAAATCCAAAATACTCCAGTGAGCATTTCCTTTGAGCATCATGTCAGCACTCAAAAAGTTTCAGACTTTGAATCACTTTGGATTTTGGATTTTTGGATTAAGGATGCTCAACCTATATTGGATATGGCCAAACTCCCCCCTCTAGGGATGGTATCATTTTGCATTCCCGCCACTAACATATGAGTTTTCACTTTTCCCATAGCTTTGCCAACAGAATGTGTTGATAAGCTTTTACATTTTTACCAGTCTCATAGGTAAGAGATAGTATCTCAGTGTAATTGTAATTTGCATTCCTCTCGAGGCCCTTTATAAAAGTCTTCAGAAAATAAGAGCACCTTTTACCATGAGTAATTAAAATTTTCAGAAAAATTGAGCCTACCAGTGAAAGATCTGCTGGACTCTGTTGCCCTGAAGTTTCTGAAGGTGGT
Source organism: Indri indri (assembly GCA_004363605.1). Lineage (NCBI taxonomy): Eukaryota > Metazoa > Chordata > Mammalia > Primates > Indriidae > Indri > Indri indri. The sequence goes on from RJWJ010001194.1 coordinate 79,961, forward strand.
TTTGAAAAGCTACCTTAATGTAACTTATCACTAGTGTCCCGAGGCAAAGGGAAGGACTCAGAACCAGGATGTATACAGGGTTTCCAAAATGGGTGATCCATGAGATCAGGCTGAGCACACCAATAGATGTGGGCACATTCACCTCACAAGTTCCCTCCTGGAGATCTAGAATATTCCTTGTGTTAGATTCTGAGTTGTCCTGCAGCAAGGAAGCTCATTTAACATTGCCTCACCCTGAGTTTCTCATGATTATGGGACATTGAAGCCCTTTCCTGCCATGACACCTATCACGTCCCTGAGCACTGGCTCAATGGCAGATGGCGCTTTGCGGGAACACTGCCCTGACTGCCTTGTTAGTACATCCATCCATCATGGTGTGATGTTTCCATACCCGGCACCTGATCCTTCTCCCAGCTTCTACCGTGACTACTCTGGGCCAAGCACTGTTATGATTCACCATTCTCACGCAGTAGCCACGGGGATTCTTTTAAGATGTTTCCTCTGCTTGTGACCCTCCTGTGGCTTTCTCTCTCAGAACACAAGCCAGACTCTAGATGAGGTGGCCCCCTGGCCCAACCTCACTTCCCCCTGGTTTTACCCTTCTTCGCTTAGGCCAGCCATGCTGCTGACTGCCCAGCATGCCATGGGCACTCTGCCTTTAGCTCGATACTTGCAGCTCCCTCTGCCTGGAGCACTTTCCCCCCAGTTCTTGTGCGCCCGCTCCCTCCTCTGCATAGGTCTCCGGCTAGTGACTCTCACTGAGACTCTTGTTTAACCATCCTGTCTGAAAAGGTGTTCTCTCTGTGACACTCCAGCCCTGAACTTGGCTTCATTTTCTTTCAAACACTGATCACTGCCTGACCTAACAGTGCTTTCTGTTGTCTATCTCCCTGACTCATGAGGCCAAGGACTTTGCCTTGTTCCCAGCTTGATCCTGAGGCCCCTGACGGTTCCCAGCATGAGGCAGAATGAATGGAGGCTGCCTGGGTACTGTGTTGGAGTGGCTGGTGCTGCCGCTCCTGTCCGCTGGTAGCTGTCATTGGGTCACTTCATTCTTGGGCACTGGGCCGCTCCGAGTGAGGGCAGACCTTTCCTGGGCCAGAAGCTTTGCCTGGGCTGTGAGGAACTCAGGGAGGTCTCTCTACATTGGCCCAGTCAACTTCTTAACTGTCCTCCAGCATTGCCTCTCTTCTATGTTTTGTGTTTTATTGTGTTTTGGCCTCGGTTTTATAAGGAATCCTGTTACCTGTTACTGCTATGCATATCACAGAAAGGGGTGTTCACCAAATGTTCCAATGACCAGCTTCCACCAGGTACATTGTCAGCCACTGGGTGAGCCTCTTTGTCTCAAGTCTTTTAATGCTTGCTTAGCTTCCCCACTGGGGTGCTGTGAGTGAACTTAAACCCGTTTATCTCCTTCAATAAGAGCAGCTACACACTTCTAAGCATTCAGTGCCAGAACAAGGATTACTGCATATTATTAATAGAATCAGCATTTTCTGTCTGAGGGGATTTAGTAGTTTCCCAAGAGAATGGGATCGTTCACAGTCAGTACAGGCTTAGATGAATCATCTCCCATTAACATATCACATAAGGTACAGCCCATGTGCAAACCCTGGCAATATTGAGATAATAGTAAAACATACAGAAATGGGGGCGGAAACAAAAGGAGCATTGTTCTTGGTCGTGGGGCAGGTTTGGTGTTCCACACAGGACCTGCTGTTGATAGAAAGCCACCGGGAGCTTTCTGAGCTTCACTCAAGGCCCTCTGCCAGAGCTGCTGATGTAAAAGGTAGAATTTGTAATAAAACTTTCCGTTCTTTTGGGCTGTAATCTGTGATATTAACATGGAATATCTTTAGAGGCCTGGCAGTGCTCTTCTTCAAGATGTGGGGTTAAGAAGTTGTGTGATTTTACTCTTATTTTTACCAGTGCAATTCTCTTGACATCTTAAATTGAACAAATACGGAAACTGTAGGGCAGTGAGAGGTAGAGGTTGATGGTAAATATCTCAAAAATGCCTTTTCGGTGGTACTAGTTTCCTCATCTGAAGCTGTATTTTCTCCTTTTCTCTCCAACCCGTTTCTTTCAAAAGCAAACCATAAACAGCACCAGTTTACTTTGGGATGACCTTTGACTGGCTGTGAGTGGCCTTCAGGTTTTGACACAGTGGGCGGTTGGAGGCCCTGACTTTGAGTGTAGTGCTAACCCAGCGATGAAGAGGACAAGTACTGGTGTTGGGGCCCTTGGCTGTTTACCTCACCGTACCTCTTAACTGGCTGTGTGCCCTTGAACAAGTCACTTAACCTTCCTGAAGTGTGCAAAATGTAGAGGGTGGAAAAGTAAAGACTGTGAGTCTGCACACTGAATTTTTTTTCACAGTGCATAATAACTTTATATCCTTGTTTATTCTCCTTGAGCAGTTACCACTTTTCTATCATATTATTTCTGATGTATGGTAAAACCACTGCCTTACACTCTTTTTTTTTCTTTTAAGCACGAAACAAGGTTTATTGAGGAGAGAAAGATAGGATTACAGAGCAAGAGCAAGATACAGGTTTACAGAGTAAGAGCAAGATACGTTCACCACAGAATGGCAAATGGGCCTCTTGTCTTAACAACAAAAATGGTCTGCACTCTTAAGCTTAAAAACAGAATAAGATAGTTCTTTGGCAGCCACAGATATTATGATTTTTTTATATGAACTGGAATACATTGATGTTTTAGAAAATACCAAATCATTGAGCACATCATCTAAATTTGACCAAAATTCTATGGGGTATTCTTAAAAAAGAGAGAGAGCTGTCAAATAAATGAATTTTGCAGAAGTAAAAGAAGAAGTTTCCTGTCCTTTGAAGTTTTTGTTAGATGGAAATTGACTACAGTTGAAAAATCGAAGTGGTTTGAATTCTCTGAAACATAGCTTGCCCTTGTAAAAACATCCAGACCCACCATGGCCACTCTGAGACGGGTGACGGATGTCACACTCAGCAAGAAGGGGCACCACCGCACCTCATGACCCTGTGCAGGCTTTGGAGTCAGAGCATGTGGTTTTGAATCCTGCCTCTGCCAGATATTTGCTTGTCATCTAGGCCACTTACTTAATCACTCTGAGCCTCAACTTCTTCATGATAAAATCTGAAAAGATTATGCTCATCTCATAAGGCCACTGAGAGAGTTAAATGAGGTGACAAGTATAAAGCATGCTGCAAGACCCTGTCCCCAATAGATGCTTGATGTACTTAACTGTTTTTTGATAATATTTACATAATATAATTATGTAATCAAATAATGTATACTATAAAATATTAAAATATAATATATTTTATATAGTAATACTTACATATTATATATTATAATATATAACTGTTTAAAAATAATAATATTTCAGAGATTCCTAGCTTTGAGATCCTGTTATCTAATGGTTTTCATACTTCGTAACAGTGGAGTCTTTCTCCCTTTCCTTCCCTGCACACAACCCCTTATGTGGAACTGGAATATCTGAGACAGAGCACAGAGAGCTGCTGCTGAAGCAGGGGTGAGGGGCTCCTCCCACGGCTGCTCAGGCTGGCCACCCCAGGGTGCCCCTGGAACAGGGTCAACACAGCTGCTCTAATCTAATCTTCTGCATTCTTCTTCAAGATCTCAGAGCTACTTTGGGAATGCTAAGGCCAGAGCCCAGGTCCCTGGCCTCGAAGCCACATTTTCCTTCTGCAGCACTCTGCAGTGTCCACTGATGGAGCGAATAATGGGTACTGATGGTCCTCTTCTTGATGGGAACTGGGACCTGTTTTCCTTGGGGTGGCAGCTGTTCCCATCACAGAACTTGGAGCCTTGAGAGGCTGCTGGCTCAATTCCTGGGTTTACTGATGGCCCCACTTAGGCGTTATAGCTGCCACAAGCCATAAGGAAATCACAGTATTTAAGTATAAAAGTGCTATGTACATGGTTAGCCTCTCACATTGCAGCCTTTAACAATGGGCATATGTCTATATTTCTATGGATATTAGCATTGATTTCTGGGTGCATGAAAAAAACTGTGTTTAGTGTAGTAGAGTTTCATTTCTCTATATTGGGGTCAGTGTCAGGTGATAACTGACTTGCTGTATTTTTCATTGTGGAGGAGCCGGTGGGCCCGGTTAGCACAGGCACTTGTGACTATCAGAGAACAAAGAGGCTTTTCTGGCTGCAGGGTTTTTGTCTGGAATTGCTGTAACCCTTTTCTATGGATTTCATCAGGCTAGGTGGATTGCGGTTTATGACGTTAAAAAAGATGTATTGGAAAGCCTTCTGTCAGAAGATGAATGCAAGGAGACATTATTAGGTCAGCATGTATAGATTTTCTCTACAAGAAAAGGTTAGCGACCTCGTTGGCAGAGTTAGTGCTTTGAGATGTACGTCCTTTTATTTCTGCTTGTGTTAGAGATTCTTAGTGCTCCACGCTTCATTTAAAAGGGGAAAAGCACACGGGCTTTCCTTCTGTTTTATGTTTTCCTACATCATGTATCTTGGTGTTTCTGAGATCTCTACAAGAGACCTCACCCCTAGCCTGAGCTCCTGAACTGGGCATGGAGTGGAAGAATTTCATCTGTTTCTGGTGTTGCTTTTTCCGAGTGATTTCATGCCCAAATGGTTCTCTGTTATAGAATTCTTTCTTCTGTCAATTTTCTGGGTGTTTACAAGTATGTTGAGATGCGACCATGGAGTTCAGTTTAATTATAACTATTATATGATGTCCTTTGGTGCATAATAATTAGTGTGAGAAGAGGCTCCTTCAACTTGGTGGTCTGGGACCTGGTTGATGGATCAACAAACCTCTTAGTTCCACCTGTAGAGGTCCACCTTCAGCAGGGACCCAGGAGTCTGTATTTGTTCTGGTGATCAGCTGGGTTTGGGAGCCCTGTTCTGTCCCCAGATTTCTAGTTCCATTCCCTTTCCATCACACCATTTAGCCACACAGCAACCCCTGTGCAACACTTCAGTGAATTATGCTGATTTTTGTTGTGAAGCTGTGACAGGTGAGAAAGTATAAGATGGACCATTGCTGACTATGGCACTTGACTTATATAGGTCTGGGTAAGATACTTGCAGTGAGGGAGAAAGCCCTTTTGGTGGAAGTGGGGCTGGTTTTGAATGACAAGCAAAAGAGTTTTGAATATGTAGAAGGGGCTTATGGGCCTACTGCCGCCATCCTTGCTATTGGCTCCCATGTTTTAGTAGCCACCAGGTGGCTAGCTGGCACTGTGCTAGGAACTTTTTATATTTTCTTGCTGAATCTCGTGAGGGCCGTCACGTGATAGAGTTAAAACTGACCACCGCCATCATGTGGGTGCTTGTGAAGGAAGGGACTTAATGAGAGCAGAGAAAAAAGAAAAAAACATACCCACAGCCAGACATTAGTTCATGCTCACTCCTTTTAACTTTCTGCATGGAACATTCTCTAGTTAAAAATACCTGTACCTTTTTATAAAAATGTATAAAGAAATAATTCTGCTTTGTAGGAACAGACTAGGCAGTGTGTGTCTGAGAAGCCTGCAAGTCCGTAACCTAGCCATTATGGAAGCGCCTATAAGGTCAGGCCACACTGGGACTTAGGGGTGTCACATTCAACGCATGGGCTCCCACGGTGTGCCTCCATCTGCTCGCCACAGGACAGGACTCAGGACCAGTTTTCATAAATATTTTATTGGTAGCTGATGGCAATCCCAGCAATACTGCCGAGCCTGACAGCCCTATTCCAAAGGGAGGGAATGTTTTCCGGCTTGTTTCATGTGCCTTTTTCCTATTCCAAGGATGCTGACAGCTTAGGTCAACTCTGGTGCTGAGTTTTGCTGTGAGTTATGACATATTCGGCAAGAATTTGTTAATGATAATAAACTGCTGGAGTTTGAAAATTATTTACTTTTTCTCCCCCGAGTAAGTAGATTCCACACTATCCTGATAATAACGATAACCACCATAGACACTGCATACCAGGCCTCCTGCTGAGTGAGCCCCTTCCTTGCATTTTCTCATTAAATCTCACACCTGTGTCATGGGAAAAGTATTTTCAGTGTCCCCGTTTGAGATATGAGGAAGCAGGTAGAAAGAGGTGAAGTGACTCGCCCAGGGTCCCACAGGCAGTGGATGGCAGAGCTGGGTGCCACTCGTGCTCACCAGCACACCAGAGGTTTCCGTGAGTGGAAAACAAGGGAGTTTGGGCCAGCTGTTAACGCTGCAGATATTCAGGATAACGTAGGGGGAAATATTAGAACCAGAGCCTGTGTCCTGGTGGACCTGGAACTAGAAAAGCAAGCTAGTTGCTTTCCAGAGAAAGAATTCATTCCATTTCTGGACTGAAGTTTCCCAAGTTCCTTATCCCTCAGGGCTTCCAAGGCTCAAGATGTAGGTATGGAAGACGTGACAAAGGACATGCTCCGGAGGCTGCCTGCTCTTTGAAGGCAGAGCCAAGTCTTGTCTTGTTCCGTGTTCTGCTTCTACCACCCAGAGCCAGGCCTGGTGCACACAGGGGTTGGCAGGAGGAAGGGAAGGAAGGCAGGGGAGAGTGGCGGGGGAGAGAGAGAAAGAAGGAGAGAGACAGAGGGGAGAAGAGACAAAGGAGTTTCCAACTTTTGTGCAAGGCACCATTATTGGAAGCTCACTGCTTGCTGCCGTTTCCCATATATTCTCCTTGCACACAAATCTCATTCTTATGTTAATTTCATCAACATTTTGACCACAAAGCTGGATGCTGGGGATAAATGAGACATGGTCCTCCTTTCAGAGAGGGGAGTTTATAATCTTAGGAAATTACTCAAAGCCGCAATCTCATTGCCTAAGGGGCAGTAGGGGACATGGGCATCCCTACTCAAGCAGTTGTCACCTGCTCGGGATGCTCCTGGCACAGGAAGACTCCTGTTTACTACAAGGAAGGAAGGTTTCATAGGGTCTTTATTTTTCTTTGCCGGAACATTGCTTTTAGCTGTTTCCCACCTTTCTGTGAAGCTTTTGGGTTTTGTCGTTGTTGTTGAATGGAATGTTATGATTGCATGTGGAATGACTCTTATTTTTCTGTTTGAACCAGGATTGATCGGAAGATGTCAAGTGCTCACACCAACTACAAACTGGATGAGGCCCAGGCTATCATGACTGAGCTCCGGACCATCAAGAAAGCCATTTATACAGGCGAGAAGGAGAGGCGGGACCTGATGCAGGTAGGAAGCCACCTGCCTACCTGCTCGCCTGTCTTTTATTTTAAAATGTTTTAAATATACTTATTTATTACATATGTTATATATTTATTATATATACAGTTCATATCTAATATTATGTTAGTATACAATACATACACACATACACCACATTATATTTAAATAAGTGTATTCTCGTCGTCCCTCAGTGTCCTCGGGGGATTAGTTCCAGAACACCCCTTGAATACTAATTTCTAGGGTGCTCAAGCCCCTGATAGGAAATGATGTAGTAGTTGCATGTAACCTACAAACATCCTCTCATACACTTTAAGTCATCTCTAGGTTACTTATAATACCTAATACAATGTAAATACTATAGAAATAGTTGTTATACTGTATTTTAAAATCTGTATTGTTTTTTATTGTTGTATTATTGTTTTTTTATTGTTTTTTTCCCCCAAATATTTTCTATACGAGTTTGGTTAAATCTACAGATGTGGGACCCTCGGACATGGAGGGCCAACTATTTTAGTTTCCCGGGTTGCCATCATAAAATATCATAAACTGAGTGGCTTAGAATAGCAGAAATTTGCTCTGTCAGTTTTGGAGGTCAGAAGTCTAAGGTCAAAGTGTGGACAGGGCCGCATTCCCTCTGAAGGATCTGGGGGAGGATCCCTCCTTGCCGCCTCCAGCTCTGGCGGTGGCGGCAGTCCTTGCCATTTCTTGGGTTGTAGATGCATCACTGCAGCCTCTGCCTCCATGGTCACATGGCCTCCCTGTGTCTCTGTAAATTTCCTCTTCCCGTAAGGACATCAGTCATTACATGAGGGCCCACCCTAATCCAATATGACCCCATCTTAAGTAGGTTGCATCTGTAAAGATCCTATTTCCAAATAAGGGCATATTCGCAGATTCCTGGGGTTAGGACTTGAACATATCTTTGGAGGGGGGGACACAATTCAAATCACAACAGTAGGTGATACATTCATATTGTTTAATAATCAGAATAAGTCCAAAGTTGTATGATGAGAAGCCTTGCTATCACTCCATCCTCCCACCTTCCATAACTACTGTTATTAGCTTCTTGTATACTCTTCCAGTGTTTATATAGACACACAAAAATATGAATACATGTCCAACTGCCCTCACACAAAGCCAGGACTGCACTATGGAAGATAATACCCTGTACCTTCTCCCATATCTGCACACAAAGAGCTTCTTCATTGCTTTATATAGTTGCATGGTATTTTACTATGAATTATATAGCTGGGATCATTGCAGCTTTATATTGCTTTCTGTTTTTTGCCCCTTGAATCTTGTAGTTTCCATTATTTTTAGAAAAAGTTGAACTTTTGCAGTTGGACACACACTGGTCTTTTCACTTGGTGCTGGAATGCATTCAGTGCTTTCTGTTACAGCTTTCGTTTTTCACTCAACATCCTAAGTGAACGCCTACACCTGGTAGGCATTTTTTTAGATTCTAAACAATGTATGACACAGAGGACATGTAAAGCAAAGCTCAGGCTCCCCAGCAAAATGAGGCAGATGTGCAAAAAACTACCCTGCCTCCACAGTGCTTCCTAAGGTCGAGGCTGTGAGTGACTGTCTCATGGTCCTCGTGGAAATGCAGATTATTGGGCCCCACCCCAGACTTACCCAATTAGAATCTCTGAAGGTGATGCCCGGTAATCTGTATTTTCAGATGACCTCTCCAGGTTATGCTAGGTAAATGGTCAATTGTTAGGTTTTTGGGGGCATGCTGGTAGCTGTGAGACCAGCTACCGTTTCCAGAGATTTTGTGTATGTGGCATTGGACAAGGTGCCCTATGTTCATTACCCATATCATGTTAGCCAACACCACAGGGTGACCCAGGTGGTATTTCACAGTGGTGGTTAAGCAGGGCTCCCTGCCTTGGCCTCTCTGAGGCCACAGTGTGCAGCGCTAGAGCCAGCCACCCAATTGCCTTGCTTGAGTTCCTCCCCATGGAGGCAAGAGATAGAATTTCTGGAAGAAGCTTCAGGCCCCAGCATCTTCTTTGAGGTCTCCACAACCTCTCAAACTCTGAGAAACTCTAGGAAGAGGCACAGGCAAAGTCCTCTTCCATCAAAATTGAATGAGTTGTTTTGTCTTTCTTAAATAAACTTAACATTGCCCCTTCTGCTGTCTGCAGTAGTATCTGCCGAAGGTGAACATACTCAGAAGTCTAAAAGAAATGGTCAACAATTTGATTTCTCTTTAGCTTTTTACACAGAAGGGTTCCATATGCCAGAATATATACTTGCTCTAATTTTTGGCAAACTAACATTCCTGTGAGATTACTTTTGACCATGTAGAATTATGACTGAAAAATCAGGTTATAAAAATATGTAAGCATTGTCTGGGAGCTATTTTCACCGTCTCTGTGGTTTATCTATAACAGTCTCAAGGTGGCATTCATCTCTGTCAGACTCACTTACTGATTGAACATTGTGCATAGCAATGCTTATTTTTTTCTTTAGAAAACACGAAGGTTTAAACACCAGTAAAAAATGGTACTGTAATTGTTTTCTATTTTATTCGCGTGCTGCCAGGAGGACTCAGTTGCTATCTGATTTAAATGACTAAGAATGTTATTAAAGGTGCATGGGCGAAAAGCTAATGAGCACGGGGGCTGCGGGTGGGATGACTCTCCAGTAATCAATGAAGTTGCAGACCTACAACCGGAATGAAAAGCCCACTTCTAAAGGGAAGGGAAACATTGCCATCTCTATTCAAAGAGCTTGTTTCCTTCCGTTCCAGAGCCTGGTCAAGCTGACTGATGGCTTCAAGAACAGCTGCTCCATTACTGACTCGCTACAAGATTTCCCACACGATCCAGGTGCTCTCGGCCATTCTGGTTTCCCTCCGCAGTTCTGCGATGCTGGCTCTCAGACCGAGGTATGCTGCCCCGGAAGAAGCAATGAATGCGTGTGCAGAGAGAGATGAGGGCTGCTTTTGTGTTGCCATCACTCATTTGCTTTAATTTTCCATTTTCACTTCAGAAATGGTTTCAGTTTTGTGCCACTAAGTTTGAAGAAGAAAATATCATCTCTCACATCCAGCCATGTGATGCAATTGAATTGCTTATTACCTCTGTCCTTCTGATTTGGATTCTTAAAAACTCCAGGCTCCTCGTGAGAGTTGAGTTTAAATGCTTTTTTGACAGACATATGACTTTTTAGAGCATGGGTCAGCAAATTTTTTCGGTAAAGGGCCAGATAGTAAATATATTAGATATTAGATATTTTAGGCTTCGCAGGCCATGCAAAACTCTTCAACTCTGTCATTGTCGTGCAAGTGCAGCCATTACAGGGATGATGTATGAGGGGTGGGCGTGGCTGTGCTCCAGTAAAACTTCACTTAACAAAAACAGGTAGTGGGCTGGGTTTGGCCTGTGTGCTGTAGTGTTTACTGATCCCTGCCTTAGACCAGTGATTTCCAAAAGGCTTTGTAGCTGTGCCACCTTGGGTTATATACTTTGTTGCTATTTCTTATTCTTCTAAAAGAATGTCAGGAAATTGAATTGAATTTAAAGTAATTTTGTTTGAGACTTGGAAGAATTTCATAATGCTCCTTTTAATAATTAGTGAAGCCTTGAGTTAGCCACAAAAACAAAGTTGGGAAAGTCACCATTTGAAGCAGGGTGCTGGATATTCAAAGACACTGCTATTGTAATGCACTGAGTGAAGTTTGACATTAATTTGTTACCAAATGGAAAAGCAGTTTAGAGGGTTTCTTCCTCTTTAGGCTTATGAAGTAAAGGTGAGGTATCAAAGGAACGCACAGTGCCACCCTCCAGAATTAAATAAATGAAAAGAAAGGAAAAAAGGGAAAAACAATGGGCAGAAAACTCTGGATTTTAAATTATTAGCTAATATTTTGAAATTTTGGCAAATAATGCCTCTTCGAGGGGAGTGTAATATAGTAAATAATGACTCTTTATGTCTTTGGCATTTTTGCCTAAAGATTTTGGAGGGAGGGAAGGAAAGAAGTACAAGACTCATTGATTTCCGTGAATAATCCATTGCTGCTTGCTGTTCATTGTAAGGTTAGAATTAGAATTTAGAGACTCTTAAATAGTTTGAGAGAAACAGGTAAGATTGAAGGTTCTCTAATGATTTAGGTAAACCATTCTTTTAAAATGTCAGGTGGAGATTGGTGGCTGGTTATGCTACTCTAGCAGTAACTTGTCATTGTTTATGAGCCCCTGCAGTTTTTACTGGGGCTGGCCCTGGGTTGGCAGTTTTACAGCTGTTGTCTCAGTTTAAGTAGTTGTTTCTATCCTCTCTGACATGCAGAAGACTGAGGTGCCAGGTTACCTAAGGTCATATAGCTGAGGAGAGGAAGGTCTGGGTTTGAGTCAACATCTCTGATCCCTAAATGCTTATACTTTCTACTACATCACATTATTATAGAAAAATATATCAGAAGGCTGTAACTATATTAGTTTAGCCATTACTATATAACAAATTACCCCTAAACCTAGCATTTTAAAACAGCACTCCTTTATTATCTCACACTTTATGTGGGTCAGAAGTCTGGGCTGGGTCTTTTTCTCCAGGGTCTCAGCAACTTGCCATTGAGGTGTCAGCCAGGGCTGCAGTCTCATCTGCAGAAGGATCCACTCCCAAGCTCATGTGATTGTTGGCAATTGCAGGACATTGGACTGAGGGCCTCAGTTCCCTGGCATGTGGGCCTCTCTAGCAGGGCAGCTTGCTTAATCAAAGTTTGCCAACCATGAGACTCTGCTATCAAGATGGAAGTCACAATCTTTTGTAAAAACCTATTCACAGAAATGACTTCCCGTCCTCCCTTTGCTGTATTCTGTCTATTAGATTCCAGTCATAGACCCAGCCCACTCTCAAGGGGAGGGTATTTCACATGGGGTGAATCCCAGGAGGTGGAGACCTTTGGGAGCCATCTTAGAAATCTGCCTACCTCACTTAGTTCTTGCTTTGAGTCAATTTTGTGGGGTAAGTGTTGATGTATATCAGACATGCTTTTCAAGACCAGGGATTTGCAGCTACAGGTTTGTACCTGCCGTAAAGCTGCATAGGAACTGTGAAATGGTAACCTTTTGGATTTGATTGGCTGTCTTTTCTTTTGACTAAAACATCCATTTGGTTCTCAAAGAAGAATACAAAAACAAAGCTTAGAGGTCCATAAATAGCTTTGATAAGAGGTTAAAGAGATGACATTTATTGGTCTTGATGAACGGTTGACTGCAGGGTCGCCAGGAAGAGGGGATGAGGTGGCAAGTAGCTCACCTCCACTGGAAACAGTTTTTGGGGCTGGGGTGCTACAGCCTGAATATATTCATATTGAGGAAACTGTGGACAGGTCATTGGACAAGGCTTTTTAAACGTGAGATTGTGACACATCTCATTGGAGAATGCTCAGTCTGTCATAAAGGCACTTCTTCATCTTGCCATTCAAGGCAATACAGTTGTAAAGAAAGAAATTCCCCATCAACATAGATCAAAACTCATATTAATAAATTTATTACTAATCATTCAAATCAAATATTTTCAAATATTTGTTGACATGAGATTATTTCAAAAACATAAAGACTTGGTGGTCATAACATATGGTCCAGTAAGGTCAGATCTACAGGTGGAGCCCATTTATTGAAACTAGAGTTTGTATGATGTTTCCACGAATGAAGAATTAACCAACATGTGCTGTAATTGTTTTCTGTACATGTCTTTTTTGTTTTGTTTTGTGTAGGATTTTGTTGCCTTCAATGTAATCGGTATGAAAATACTTAAGTACAGCCACTGATCACATTCAGAGCACCGCACTGAAAGTCTCCAATCCCAGGCTTTTCCAGACCTTGCTTCCTGTCCTCCTGCCCTTGGTTCTATAATGTGCCTCGTGGCATCAGGAGGCATCTGCTAGCCCGTACCTCACACAGCTAGTCCAACTTTTTCAGACCTTGGGACTTCAGACCTTTTATATTTATTATTGAGGAATTAGAGAATGTATTGCAGAAAATGGGATGACTTTTTTTTTGCCCCCTCAACATTTACTGAGTAATTCCCTATTTAACACTTGGTTTGTTGTTATTGTTTGGAATTACATAATAGATGGATATACTGCCACTTGAAAAAAGAAAAAAAAACTCATTTTAGGAAAGCAAATGTCTTCCTAGCCCCACTCCCAACCCCCACTGGCCAGAGATGGCAGCAGAGTATTATTTGGTGTGTTTCCTTCCAGACCTTTGAGAAATTGAAAGTGAAAGACAAATTAAAAGAGTGTTTTTCAGTGTTGCTGAAAGTGTAAATGAATTTTCTATTTTGAAAAATATGTTTTTAATATGTGTTTCCTTTCTTTTTTTCTCTTCTGTTCCGGAAAGTTTGTCTTTGATGATAAAACAAGGCTCGTAGACCGAGTCAGACTTAATTGGCAGTATGAGGAAGCCAGAAAGAGGTAAGAAGTGCATTTTTCCAATCTTGCCTTTTGCTTACTTACTTTCTCCCATGGAAAGAGGTTTGGCAGAGAGCCAATGTGTGATTGTCCACATTTTATTGGAAAGCCGTGTATGATAGAATATAAAGTAAAGGATCTTCATTTACATGTAGCTTCTTAATATACATGAAAAATTTCAAGTGCATTTAAAATGTGAAATTCTCAATATTGTGTACTGGGTAGTACACATTTTAACAGTTGCAAAAATGTGATTCAATAAGAATAGAGACTTTCTTGGCTTTCTTTAGCATACCAGGTAGTTCAGAACTTGGGTCCCTCCTCCCATTTCCTCCTTCCAGTAGAATGAGCATCAGTCCCTCAGACCAGCATCAGGGAAGCCATTTCATCTTTTATATATGTGGCTTCTAACTCCATAGGTTAATGGGCAAAGCCACGTGTCTTGGTTAAAGGACATTTAACAAGTATCAGGTCAACAGATGAGCAGGACCTAATTGATTTCATTTTGTCAGAGAGAATCGACACGAAGTGGTTTATGTTGACGTATATTGTAAATCATCTGCCTTTGGCAAATTATGACTTGACTGAGTTTGTGCCTTTGCGTTTCTCTTTCCCTCTTCCCTCCCAGTCTTCTTCCCAGGACACGGGTGAAGCTACGGGGCTTCCAAAACCCGCAGCACGTTGCACTTCTCCTCAAGCGCTCAGGGCCCCCGCTTTCAATATTCTGACCCTCTCTGGCTTTCATGTCCTTTTTTTAGAGATTTTCTTTTTTGTGCCTTCTGGAAAGAGTCTTTAAAACCAAATTATTGCAAAATATGTGCTTCAGAAAAGTGTGAAGCATATGTTTTTTTTAAAAAAGTTTCTTTAGTCGAAAATGAAATATTATCTTGGGGGGAAGGAACAGAACGCCGGTGGGGTAAAGGGGTCCTTTCTGGAAGCTAAACAGTTGGGCCTACTCAGTACACTGTACCATTCATGGATATCTGGAAATCTACTTTGTTGGTTTTTTAGAAAATGTAAAAATAGCAACAAAAGCAAATCATATGACTCCCTGCTACAAGGCCAACTTAAACAGACATAGGCCTTCTGTTTGCTAGGAAGTTTTACACTCAATTCCTCCTGGCTTTTTAGGATGGCCTCGTGGTGGGCTTTAAATTTCCCCATGGAATGTTTCCAAGTTCATGTATCAAAACTGGTTGTCTCTGTGGTCACATTCTTCATTTATCATGCATTCCTTCTCTTTAGCTTGCTGGAGTTTTGTGAAGGGCGATTGTCTCTGCTGAATATTCCTCGGCTCATTCTTGCATGTTTCTAGTGGAGCTGCAAAGTGTGGGTGCTAGAATTTGCTGTGCTGTATTAAACCTAGCAAATAGATCATTGCTACACTTTAGGAACATAATTGTTATTTGTTTGGCTGTGACATTTATTGAACATAACAAGGAATTTCTTTGTTTTCTAGAGATGGTGTCAGTGTGAAGTGAGTAACCTTTTAAATGTTGTGATAAGACGTTTAGGGGAAAAGTCGAGAATTTAAGAAAATTCTTTGGGGGGTGGGCACTGCACTTCATCAATACTTTTGAATAAAAGTACTGTATTATTTGAAGATTGCCAGAACCTTGTTAGGAAATGCACTGCAGCTACCAAGGAGGGTCCTGGCCCCAGCGTTTCGATTTTTGTGGGACAGTAGGGGCTTTTCAGAAAACCACCTTTTGGGCTGCACTGGAACATTTAAAAATCAGAAACACGTTTTGAAGTTGACCTGGGTGGGCTCGCATAGGCACGGCCTGTTCTTTTCCCATTAGCACGGTGGTTCTCAACACAGGGAGCGGGGACTTTTCCCCCCAGGAGACTTCTGACAGTGTCTGGAGACATGTTTAGTTATCACAGCTCTGAGGCAGGTGCTCCTGGCGTCTAGTGGGCAGAGGCCACGGGGGCCGCTAGACATCCTCGGTGCACAGGACGGCCCCACAGCATGTCACTAGAGCTGAGGTTGAGAAACCTTCCTCTGGGGTTTCTTCCTGTCTTACTCCTGAATCCTCACTGTGCATGAACAACAGGGGCCTACGTGAGCAGGTCGCCTGCCACCGAGTCCTACTTGCTCACCTGTTCCAGCCACATTGGCCTCCTCCGTGTTCCTCAGATATACTGAGTGTGCCTCCACCAACCAGCTCCACTGGCATCCTGCTGGGCCTCAAACTTGCCCGGCAAATTCCTGACTCGGTGCCTGCAGTTGACAGGATAATGGCCCCTCAAAGGTGTCCACGTCCTGATCTCCTGAACCTGTGAATGCATTGCCTCCCATGGCAGAGGGGACTTTGCAGATGGCATGGTGTTAAGGATCCGGAGATGGGGAAAGGATCCTGGATGACCCAGCCAGGCCCAGTGTCATCCCAAGGGTCTTATAGGAGAGAGGCAGGAGGGCCGGCGGCAGAGAGAGATGGCGTATGAGGACGGAAGCAGCGGGCGGCCCCTGGGAGCTGGGAGAGGCAAAGAAACAGATTCTCTCCCGGAGTCTGCAGAAGGAAGCAGCCCTGCGGGCCCGTTGTTGACTTCTGACCTCCAGAAGTATAAGAGGATACTGGGTGTTGCTTTGGGCCATTGAGTTTGTGGTAGTTTGTTGGCAGCATCAAGAGCAAAGCCAAGCAGTGCCCTTGGCCAAACCGCCTCCTCTGCGTGAAATGGAGTGCTTGTCCCCACATTGTCACGTGGCCTCTGCTCTCCTTTTGATCACCTCGTTAGAAAGATTTCCTTGATCATTCATCCTGAGTAAAACTGTACCACCCTGTCCTCACCCCATCACCCTGATTGGCCGAGCAAATGTTACTACCTAGCTGGTGTTCGCTTTCTTATTGTCGGTCTTTCCCTGTGAAAATGTAAATAAACCCCATGAGTGCAGGGATCATAAGTTATTGCTATAATCCCAGGAGCTACGTAGTCAGTGAACATTTATTGAATGAATAAGTGAGGGTCCCATTTGGTCTCATTTGCTATTTGGCCTTTGCCCCTGGGAGCGGGTGAATCAGAGGCATCCCAGGGCTCTGGTCAACTCCAGGCTACCTACTCTGCTCCTAGCTCCCATCCCCAAGACCCCCATGCTGGTACAAGCCTTGGAGTGGCTCAAACTTTCTGGGCCTTCATGGATATTCAGAAAGGCTAATGGTCTTTGAACTCTGTAATAAATTCTCTTCTTGGGGGTTAGAGAAAATGGCATTGGAGCTGGGCCCTGAAGGAGTGCTGGGATTCCAGCTGCCCATACATTGGGGAAGGACTTTCTCAAGTAAGAGGGGAGCGGGGGTCGGATGGGGGAGGGGCATCAGTCTGCAGCAGCGGGACTGGACCGGAATTGCAGAACAGAGGCAAGCCAGGGGGTGGAATGGAGGCTGCCAGGAGCAGGGAGGCAAGCCATGTTATGCGGTCCATGAGTGCCTTGGAAAGGAGTTGGAATTGCCGGGCACACTAGGTCTTTTGAGTTGGGAATGTTAAGTGGGAGCCATTCAAATGGTGGTATGTCCAGGAGGGCAATTGGAGGTACCAATATAGGAATCTTCAGCACATAAATTAAGTCACTGAATGGCTGAGCTCACTTCAGGAGAGAGAATGCACTGAGAAACGAAGGGACTCCAAGACTGAGCCATGAGAAAGGCCAATAAAAGGCCTGGTGAGGATGAGACTGGCCGGAGGGGTGCAGCAAGAAGTCTGAGAGAGGACGGCTGGCGTGGGAGGACAAAAAGAAGAAGAAGCGAACCTTAGAAAACACTTACCTCCAAGGGCCCGGCAGCAGAGGCGAGGAGCTGCAAAGGAACAGGAAGAGAATGGCCGGAGAAGCGCAGCCGGCCACCAGGCAGGCCTGTGCTTCCCGAGCACCGGCCCCAGGCGTCCTGGGTCCACGGAGCACTGGGAAGGGGAGAGCCTGGCAGATTTGCATAAGGCTGACTTATTTTGTCCACTTAAAGAACTCTGATGTATTTTTTCTGTTAAAACATCTTTCTCTTATGAAATGATGGTAGTTGATGTGAGTTGGTTTTTTTTTCAAAGTGTTTACTTGGTAAAATAAAAAATTGGCAGCCCTAGATTAGTCCCCCCACCCCACCTCCTTTCTTAAATTACACTGGCCTGCGGGAAGTGTGACAGAGGCCGTACTCTGCCTGGGATTAAAGAAGAATGGCCCCACAGAGAGTTTCCGAGGCTCACGCTAGGATTGAGGGTCATTTACAAGGAAGAGCTTGATTTTGACAATGAATTTGGTACTTTTAATGGACTTAAAGCTGCTCAAAAACACCCTTGAAGTGTTCTTATCGGCGGAGTCCTTAACGGTGATCACAGTTCATTAAGTCATTGATTGCAACCCCCTCTGGGTTCTGGTCCCCTGACGTGGTGGCAGTGCATATCTCCAGTCCCCTCGGAATAATTATATTCTGCCTCCAGTCATTCCAAGTTGGTTCTTAGAGGTAAGGCTTGACCAGTAAGGAAGAGCATGTCTGACTTGTAACTACTCAACTATGCGTCATACGGTCCCCAGCAGCACTGGCCGGCACTAGACTTTATACATCTTGTGGCACCATCACGGCAACCTTACCTTCCCACCCCCACCTTTGTGCCATCCCTGTAGACAGGTTGAAAGTTAGGGAGGATTAATGTCATTGGGTCTCACCCAGCATCAGCTCAGGGATTTTATTACAATTGCTTTTTCTGAGTGTTCCGTTGGGTTGCCTCTGAATGAGGCACACAATTAGAACAACACAGACTTGGGAAGAGAGCAGCAGCAAGCAGTTCTCTGGAAAGAACTAAATCTACAACAGATGTTAACATTCTAGGACCTGTGTGACGAGCACCACA
Organism: Indri indri; assembly: GCA_004363605.1. NCBI lineage: Eukaryota > Metazoa > Chordata > Mammalia > Primates > Indriidae > Indri > Indri indri. Next base: position 98,411 of record RJWJ010001194.1, read on the forward strand.
GCCAGAGCACGACGGCTTTGAGGTCCTGTCCGTGGAGTCTTCACTGGGCCCCCCTTGATCAGGCTGGAACTCTAGTCCCTCATACCCCCGTGAGCATCACTGGGGAAGCAGTGTCCCACGTACAGGAAAGCATCGTGTACCCCGTCCACTCCGCAGAGCATGAAAAAGAATGCATTGCTTTCTGTAGCAGCATTAACAAAGAATAATGTGTCTTTCCCTGCTCTTTCACTCCGAGGCTAAGGACATAATGTGTCCTTTTCTTTTGCCCAGGTGGACTTCTGTTATTTTAGCGCCACAATTCAGCGTTTGGTCTTTAATGAAAAGACCTCCTCTTGGATGTCAGCCTCCCAGCTCTCATTTCTGAAATCATTTCACCCTGCAAAGTCTAGCTTCCTTACTGTGTTATTCAGGGTTCTCCAGAGACACAGAACCAGTAGGAACGGGGGGAGGGGCCAAGAGGGAAGGGAGAGAGATTGGTTTGTTATAGGAATTGGCTCATGTGATTATGGAGGCCGGGAAGTCCCACCATCTACGAGCTGGAGATCAGGAAAGCTGGTGGTGTAATTTAGTCCAAGTCAGAAGGCCTGAGAACCAGGGGGTGGGTAGTGCTGGTGTAAGTCCCGGAGTCTGAAGGCCTGAGAACCAGGAGCTCCAATGTCTGAAGGCAGGAGAAGGTGGATGTCCCAGCTCAAGAAGGGAAAGAGAATTTACCCTTTTTCCACCTTTTTGTTCTGTTAAGTCCCTCAGTGGATTGGGTGGTGCCCACCCACACTGGGGAGGGTATATCATCTTTACTCAGTCTACCGATTCAAATGCTGAGCTCTTCCAGAAACACCCTCACAGACACCACCAGAAATCATGTTTTACCAGCTATGTGGCTATCCTTTAGCCCAGGCAAGTTGACACATAAAGTGAATCATCTTGCCTGTCCTCTGCATAACATGCTGTGCTTTACCACTTCTAAATGGCGGAGAAGTTTATGCCTTTATGCATTTTGGAGAAGTCTTTCCTTGTATATCTATATTTGAGATTGCTTTTAACATGTGGGAAATTATCAGAATACAGAGTTCTGGACGATGAGGGATTTCATATGTATTCAGATTTAAAGGAAGTTTATGGATGTAGAACTCATAATTCCAAGTGGTGGTGTGATTTCTAGAGAACTCTCTGACCAAACTACCACTATCATGGTGACTGGTTTTGTGTTTTCAACTCTGGGTCACATGAAATGTACCAAAAGGACTGCTTCTGCCTTTCCCTTCAGGAGCATCTCTTCAGATGCCCAAGGCGGACCTTATGATAGGAATATTTTCACATTACTGGTTTAAAAATTTTAGAATTTCTTAAAGTGAAGTTGAAAAAGCAAGCCTTTTTGAAGCAATCCCAATGACGCAGATGGCTCCTTATTTTTAACCCAAGAGCACTTGTTCCAGAACTATGCACAAACTGTAGCTGTTACCATAGAAACACTCAGTCCAGATAGGAACAAAACATTCGGTCCATCCAGTTTCTCTGCGTCTTGGTTTTTGTTTCCAGGATCAGTCCTGCTGTTCATCAGTTGTCAGGAATCAGTGTAGTGTTATGATGGCAGTTGAATTTGATCAGTCACATGGATTTTTCCTCCATTTCTCTAGTGACTTTGGATCTGGGTTTTGGGTGGTGAGGCGCAGCTGTGAGAAACAAGGAAAAGCATCTTTGCCATTGCAGCTTCGTCTTCGCCATTTGGGTCCAGATGAAGAAACCTGTGCACTTTCTGCTTTTTATTTAAAGAAGTTGCCTTCTAGCCAGGTGCTGTGGCACGTACCTGTAGTCCCAGCTACTTGGGAGGCTGAGGCAGGAGGATTGCTCGAGCCCAGGAGTTTGAGACCAGCCTGGATAACATAGCGAGTCCCCCTCTCAAAGACAAACAGTCCCCACACACAACAAAGAAGTTGCTCTCTGAAGATCTGTACATTACAAGGGGAGAAGATGTTGGGGCAGGGAAGCTGAGGATGTGGCAAGATATTGGTGTATTAGTAGAACCTTCTTACACCATGTAGTCTGGAGTCAGACTTGAATTTCCCACATAAAGAGTTGAGTGGACACTGGTTTATCAGTGTTTAATCAGCTAAAATGATTCCATTGTCCATCTGACTTAGATCTCAGCTGCCATTTTTATTTATTTATTTTTATTTGTATATATTTATTAAGTACAAGTGCAGTTTTGCTACATTGATATAGTTCATTGTGGTGAAGTCAGGGTGCTTTTCATTTCAATGGATATTTATGAAAAGAAAGCTAAGAGAAAACGTAAGAAGTATCAAACTTGTAGCCGTAATTGAAATGTGAAGGCACCAGGCTCTAAGCTGACACCACATCCTGGAATACAGCATTGGGATGTGTTCCAGCTCATCACCATCAGGTGGGACCATGGGTTGCTTGCAGTTCTGTTTGCTTGTCCAGAAAGCAGCAGGATTTTAGGAACATGAGAAATTATATACAGCAGAGTGCAGATTTTAGGTATAAATTCAAATAATTGGGGCTTATTCTTGACATGGCTCAGAAATTATTATTGTTGAATGCATATTTTTCCTAGAAAAAAATGCAAATCAGATTTAAAATTTCCATGTGATTGTGAGGACCTGAGTAGTTTCTGCAGCATAAATGCAGGTTTCTATTCATGGTTTAATGGTGCCTGGGTTGTAACAGAAAAGGTGTTTGGGCAAAAATTATAAGGGAAAAATGATTCATATTTTATATCTGTCTACATTAGACCTGCTTAGGGACTAGAATTTGGAAATCACATAATAAATATGAAACCCGAATGCTTGATTGAGCATTTACTTTCATTTCTTCACTATCAGGGCATGGGGACATAAATTTTAAAGCTTTTAAAGCCATTTGTGAGAGATTATATATAGGCCTAAAATGTATTACCTATCAGAAACAAGAATCACTAAAGACTATAGTTGACTTGGAGAAAAAAAAGAACCTCCGATCTTAAGTCGTTCTCAGTTCTCTTTATAAATGACCTTGGGAAATTTTTTTTGCAAATTTTAATCATGACCTTGCTTTGCTTCCATGTATTTAATTTCACTGAAATGATATTTCAAATAAAAGCTTTTCTGGAAATTGTTTTTCCTTTAAAACCCAGAATTGGAACAATGGCACTCAGAGGAGTGGGGTTCCAACCAGCAGATCAGCTGCTTGGCAGGGATGTAGAAGAAGGTGCATTGAAACTCAGTACATCTGTGTTTAGCCTCAGGCAGGAAGTCTGTTTCTTCAAGTAAACCTAACATACTAAAGATACTCCCTGCAGATGGCCTGTTTCCGGCTCGCAGCACAGTAGACATGGCATAGTGTTTTAAAGTCTTGTCTATCCCACCGGGATGTAGGAGCAAGCGATTGTTGAAGGAAGCTTTTGGCTTCCAGTACAGACAGACAGATGTGCCTCTCTCAACCCAGCTGAACCAGGCCCCAAATGTCTATATCCGGAGTATGGAGACACTTTCCAGTATATGCCAGTAATCTTCTAGATTCACATATAGCTCTAAAATGAACATGCAATCGTTTGCATTGTCGTGAAGTTTTATTATTAAAAAAGCACGATTCTTAAGCACAGAAATGTTTGTCTAGTTCAGCACAGCTCAAACAATATTTCCAGATGGGTTGCAAGAAGTCAGCCTCATCCAGATTTTGCTTCTGCTGGAGAGGTTGTCCCTTGCCATATGTCCTCGTGTAGTTTTCCTGCCAGCCGTGGAAAGTTACAGTACCTGGTTTAATTTTGGCTGCTGTTCCGTTTATTTATGCCCGCAATGGGCAGGCCTTCTGAAACTTGCCCTGTGCCTTTCCCTCCTATAATTCATTTTTTTCCCTCATTCTTTCTTTCTGATAGTGCATATTACTTGCGATTTTCCTGGAAAGGTTGTGATTATCTGGAATCGGATCTTCTGCCACCCTCAGCAACTCGAATCATCATAGACTAGCAGCTAACCTAGAGCTGGCAGACTCAGATGGAATCTTGATCTCCTCACATTTAAATCTCAGAAAACTCAAAAGGAGTGCTTTTAAAAATATGTCTGTTTGTATTAAAAGTATAATAATTAGTGTAAGTACAAAATGATCTGGCTAACTTTAGCTAGGCTCAGATCGACTTTCCTTTGGATCAGATAAATTGAAATTTAAGAAAGTATGCAGACAGAGAAGATTTGCTGATTGTTCTCCAAGTCTTTTATAGTCATTCTTCACCTTTAACTTGTCTTGGTCTACAGTAAAATGTTCCAGAAAGTTCACTGGTATAAAATCTGATTTGGCACTAACTTATTTATGGGTCTGCTTGGAGTATATTTTCCTTGGGCTTCAGTTATATGACTGCCATAAATTTTAATTACACTAATTAGACATAGGTGGACGCCTAAGCCCAGTTGGATTCCTAACCCTGTTCAGCTGCCTGTGTCATTAGTTTTTTCAGTGACATGATTTGGCACCGTTTTCCAACACATCTCCTGGAAATTAGTTTTAAGTTAGCAAAGAACTTGTCTAATAAGGCTACTGACATTCAACTAGTTTCTTTACCTTCTTGGAGAATGGGACTTGAGTAAAATGCATACGTTTAAACTATAACTTATATACCCTTTTCTTTTCATAACTCTGGGTTTTCAGATTGGTTCGATAACCTGGAGAAGGAGTTGTGCCCAGCCCTCCAGCCAGGCTGATAAATCCCTGTGCTCATGTCTAGTTCAGGTGGAACCTGACTTGGCACAGGGCTGGGCATCAGGTTTTAACATGTGGCAACGCTAGTCAATTGGGGGTATCCACGTGGAGCAGTGTTGAGAAGGATTCTGAGGAGCCTGCAGGCAGGAAGCCAGCCTTTATTAGTGCCATGCACCTGGGCACAGGAGGGGGAGTCTCAAGAGCACTCTGGCCCTGCAGCTGCCATGCCTGTTGTAGTGAAGAGCATCGTATTGGTGCCCTGTACAAACCCCTAAGAACTCCGAGGCCAGTTAGTAACCACCAGGCCAGGCTGCAGGGCAGGCTGCTCTGTCTTTGAGAGCAGTGGGTGTCCAACACGAGCAAGCATTAGAAGCACCTAGCACCTGGAGGGCTTGTCACAACCCAGATTGCTGGACCCTATCCTCAGAGTGTTGGATTCAGCAGGTCTAGGGTGGGACCTGAGACTTGCATTTGTAACAAGCTCCCAGGGGTTACTGAGACTACTGGTCTGGGGACCCCACTTTGAGGACTGCTACCTTAGGGGCTATAGGGATATGCGTGCCTGCCGCTTCCCTGCTCTCACAGCTCTCTGTGATCTCAGACAAGTCTTTGGATTTTGTTTTTGGGCCTGTGTGCCAAAGTCTGTCCTACACATTGTTGGGTTCAGGTCAAGTCTGGCACTCCTAGTTTCTGCCTGGAAACAGATATCCCTCATCTTTAACCTACTTACAGGGCTTAAACCATTCTACTACTATTTTTAAAGGATGCTTTAAAAATACAAGCCACATCTGTTTCACTTAATCTGCATTCAGCAATGCCTCAGGACACAAAAAGGGATGCAGTCCGTTTGCCAGGCAAGCACTGGGAAATTTAGGGGCGTGGAAACTGACAAGAGTCCCTGTTTTTCCACCTTGAGGATTGGTGTGCCGGTACGTTTGGCGAGGTTGACTGGTTTGTGTCCGCCTGGGATATCTCACGCCAATATCCACGCTCAGGGGGCTGCCTCTCGTCCTCATACATTCGCAGGAGTCACTGTTCAGTCACTCAGCTTTTGTCGAGTGCCCGCTCTCTGCAGGGTGTCCTGCATGCATGCGCGGCCAGGGTCTCTGGTGCAGGAAGGAGCGCACAGAATCAGAAGGCATGGAGCATTGGATTTCAGAGGCTTTCTCTTCAGAAGCCCAGTTGCTGGATGTATTTGTCTCTTGTTATTTTCTCAAGGCTGCTGTCAGCGGTTAGGCACAGCCAAGGAGGCAGAAAGCCCACAGCATCTCCGAGGGCCGAGCACAGTGTTTAGCACTGACGGGAGTGGGCAGGGGAAATGAGCCAGCTCCTCCTGCTCCCGGACAGTGTGGGGGGAAACCAGGACTGAGCAGCACAGGGCATGGGCGCGCTGAGGGCCGCTAGGCTTTTTGTCAGTTCTTTGAAACAGGCATGATGTGGTTATCGTCACCTTGAATCTCAGGCTGAGGGAGGCTCGCAAAGGACTTAGGCGCCACTTTTATGACCCATCGTTCCCAAATCCTTTAAAGTTTAAGGTTCACTTGGTGCAGTCCCTTCGCTATTCAGCGGAGTGAGTTTTCAGAATCAGAGTGGCGGTGCCGAGAGTGTGTGAGGACGGCTTTCTCAGTCCGTTGATTTTTCCTGTCTGTCTCTCTCCTGCAGAGTTTCGAACATCCAGCAGCAGCTGGCCCAGCTCGAAAACGAGTCCTGGCCCGGCATGGCCGAGGCCGACCGGGACCGGCTGCAGCTCATCAAGGAAAAGGAGGCCCTGCTGCAGGAGCTGCAGCTCATCATCCAGCAGCGGCGGCCGGCGGAGGACGTGGCGCGGCTGGAGCAGGAGCGCAGGCGGCTGGAGGAGGAGCTGCAGCGCGCGCGGGCCAGCTCGGCGCAGGGCGCCACCGAGAGGTAGGCGGGCGGGCTCGCTGGATGGGCCGAGTGGGGCCTGAGGAGCATCTGGATTATTCCTCCGCGCAGCCACTGCCTGGGGCAGCCCCTTGCCGGGTAGAGGCTGGGTGGGAGGCCAGAGCACTGCCCCACCCCACTCCCGCCCCAGGGCTGCGAGGCTCTAGGTGCCTGCTCCGAAGTGAGAGGTGATGGAAAAGGGGGAAGGAGCAGGGAAGACCGGTGATCCCGGCCCGCGGCCCACCCTTGGCATTGCAGGCAGGGCCGCCAGCGGAAGGTGGGGAGGCAGGCGGTGCTGCAGCTGCAACACGGGCTCTGCCGCCTGGGGAACAAGTCCCTGTTGCTGACACGGCAGCGTCCGGGACGCCTACCTACTGCTTTTATCTCCGAGTTTGATTGCCAGCCGGGAAAGTCTGCTCTTTCCTCCGCAGGAGGAAGTCGGCAGCCCCGTGTGGGTCTTTTTCCTTAGTCTTGAGGCTCTTTCACTGCTCAGGGCATTCGAAGCCAGCGTGGTGTCTTTTGTATTCTTCAGCACCGAGTCGCTCAGCCTTTCATCGTGTGCCACGTCTCCTTGTTTCCATTTGCGGAGCGTGATCTCAGATCGTGTCAAAGGCTGGGTCTGCCGTCCACACGTAACAGCTGACGGAAGGTTACCTGTGGATAGCTGCCAGGCTTGGGGGACCCCATGTGTTCGTGCACTGGCTCCCTCAAGCTCAGTGTGTTAACCTGATCCTAAGCTGGCTGTGGGCGAGCATTCTCTACATACAGCGTAAGGGACACCCGGATGATGTCCTGTGTTCAGATGCTCCTATAACTAGTATTTCGTCACATCTTATGACTGTTCTCTGTATCTGCTGGGCATTCTTTACACTTGGATATTCATTGGTTGTCTTTGTTTTTTGGTTTTTGGTTTTTTTTTTTGTGACAGGGTCTCACTCTGTCCCCCAGGCTCGAGTGCAGTGGTGTCATCATAGCTCATTCACCGCAACCTTAAACTCCTGGGCTCAAGCGATCCTCCTGCCTCAGCCTCCCAAGTAGCTGGGAGTAGAAGCATGTGCCACAATGCCTGGCAAATTTTTTTATTAATATTTTTTATAGAGATAGGGTCTTGCTCTTGCTCAGGCTGGTCTTGAACTCCTAGCTTTAAGCCATCCTCCTGCCTTGGCCTCCCAGAGTGCTAGGATTAACAGGAGTGAGCCACTGCACCTGGCCTCATTGGTAGATGAGTGTGGCTTGGCATGAGAGGCTCACAGTAGCCTTGTTGGGGGGATGCCATGGTGTTCAGAGAGGAGTGAATTTGATTTTGCCTGAGATGACGGCATGCCCTGTCCTCTCAACCAAGAGTTGATTCTGAGTCTGGAAAGGGATTATCAACTAAAGTTTTCTTCTGTGCTCTTGTGCATTTGTATTTTTTTTAGTTAAACATTACCTTCTGTTTTGCCCTTGATGTTCTCATGTGTATGTTCTGCAAAGGAGGGCCTGAGAGTTCTGTTGGTTCTCAGTTAAGGGGGTGGATTTCGTCCCACAAATGCTACCTGATCCTCAGGACCCCATACCCATGCTCTGTGACTGGCTGCCCAACATGCACGAGTACTGTGATCCCAAGGGACAAATCCGCAGGACTCTGCAGAGCCAGGTTACTCTGATGCCTGGGTTCAAGGGCTGTGACACCAAAGCTGGATCAGCTGTGACCCAGACAGGTCTCTTATGGGACCAGCCCAGGTGCTAAGTCCTGGCACTCAGCCCTCAACTGGACCAAATTGACCCAGGTGTGTTTGCTGAATCTGCCACTAAATGACCTTGGCCAAGGGGGAGCATACACACATGCTAAGCACTTTCATGCCGAGTATAACACTTTGCTCCTGTGAGCGTCTCTGTCTGTGACCTCCACTGCATTGCAAGGAGGTGGGGCTCCTGTAGCTCTTGACTTCCTGGGCCAGGTGGATGCAGGGCCCATTTCCCCATGTCACCTCCCTTCATTTGAGGTGTGCTTGAAGATTGGAAGTGTGGGACCACATGGTAGGAGGCTTCCTCCGGCACATGTTGGGGGCATTAGAAGGAGATCCAGTGTGAGCTGGGCAGGAAGGGACTGAGGTTGGCATCTTAAGGCTGAGATATGCCAGTTGTACGACCAGGGACATCTTTGCCCATCTCAGCTTCGGTGTCATCACTGTCAAATGGCAAGTTTGAGCTGGATAGTGCGTGTCACTAGCGGGTTGGAGAGATGCAGATCCTCGTCAAGCCTCCTGCCAGTGGCTGATGACACATAGCAGGCATGGCCCCTGCTCCAGCTGGCATTTTTGGAGGGAGCTCCTGCACATCTCCCGGAGATGTGGAAGCAGGCATGGACTGATGCCCTCGGTGATCTTTCAGACGGCTTCTGTCGAGACTCAACAAATAACATCCTTTGTTATTTAGCTTGCTGGAGTTAGGGTGTGGCAGGCATTTATGCAAGATGCTGATGTTCAACAGAGAACTCCAGGGCTCTATTGTGAGATGCCATCCTGAAACGTTCTCTCTCTCCAGTGACAAATAACTTTTAGTATAAGGCCGATTGTGAAAATGAAAGGTCTATCAAAAAGCAGAAATTTGTATTTTGTTAAAACTGGAGTCACATTTTCCTTTCAGTCACAATTTAGTGACATCTTTACAATAAAGTACTTTATCTAAAGGAAATAAAGACAGTAAATGAGACTCTATACTTTCTTAATCTGTTAGGTTATTTTTATACTCTTCTTCATAGCACTGGTTCTTAATATTCTTTGAAGTTCATCTCCTTTGATGTGGAGGCATGAGGCTGTCTACTTTTGGGGTTGAGCCCTGGCCAGTTTTCTGCTAGGAAACTGTATCCCCTTTTCTTTTTAGTTGGAAAAATGTGTACAAAATAAGACAAATATTTAAGACTCCTGTTTTAGCAGTTTATGCCCCAGTTTTTAGGTGTCTCAGTTATTGACAGCACAGATAATGTACATGCTCCCACCCGTATTTGGTAAGGACACTACATTTTTAGTCATCTGCAACTTTCAGAATAACCAGCGTGAAATTAGACTGTGCATGTGGTCACTCATGGGCGCTCGCACGCGGTCTCGCGTGCAAGCATGCTCTCTCGCGCTCGCTCGCTCTGAAATGCACCTGTTCAGTACAATGACAAGTGTGACATATTGGATAGAAGTAGGGAATTTGATCTAAACCAATTTTCACTGTGGATAAAAACCTGAAAATAAGTCATGATTAAAGACAATGTAAAATTGTGCCGTACATGTAATTGTGCCCCTATGTAATATACATGGAAATGGAGAGAGATGGAGCGCGTGGACCGATTCAGTATGGGCTGGAAATCCGACCCTGGTCACTCAAGAGTGCAGCCAATTTTCACTAAGAACTCAATTCGATTTAGATTCCATTAATTTGGGATTTGAGCTAATAGAATTCAGATTGGGTTGAAATTTATGAAAAAGCATTAAGAAAAGAATTAGGCTTATACCAAGCTTGGGCAAATTCCCTATAACAAATTGCTTTCTGGGGCTGGTTGCTGTTTACAGTAGGACGTGTGCTCTGTTGGTGTCATCCCTGCCCCTGGAATCCTCTGTGACTTGATAGTGTCCCTGTGGTTGTGAGAGCGCGATACGGAGAGGGCTTTAGGAAGCCCCTCATTGCGCTCCTACCAACAACAGAATCGCACGGCAGGCGGTGGTGGGGCAGTGCAGTGTCTTGGTAACCTGGCTCGGCTTTGGGTTCAAGCCAACTTGGCCAAGCTTTGAACTTGCATTGCTGAGGCGCGGTTCTCTAGCTCCATGAGTGCCGTTTCCCCATCTGCGAAGCAGGGATGGAATCAGATGAGCAGTAGGAGATGAGCTAGCGCCCGATAGCACTGTGCTCTTAGAAGCTCGCACCTCTCTTCTGGAATGACATACGAAAATCCACTCGATGGAACAGAATTGCTTTTTAAAAGTTATTTTCATTTGTATAAGCCATAAGTTAAAATATTTTTCTTAAAAATTAAAATATTATAGGTAAGTAGAATCTTAAAAAATTCTACTCATTAAACTTTATTATAGCTGTTCTCGAACTTTTTTGAGTCCCAGGACCTCCTTCCAGAGCCGAAATTACCAAGGACGCCAAAGAGCTTTTGTTTATGTGGATTTTTATCTGTCAGTATTTACTGATTTAGAAAGTAGCACTGAGAAATTTTTAAAATATTTGTTTGTTAAAGATCACAATAAAGCCCCATTATGTGTTAATAGCATTTTTATGACTGATAACTTTTTTGAAACAAAAAACTAGTGAGAAGAGTGGTATTATTTTACATTTCTATTAATCTCTTTAGCGTCTGGCTTCCTAGAAAGCAGCGCCTGGGCACTCAGCTGTGGCGATAGGCCATTTGGGGTGAGTGTGTGAAGAGCCGGCTGCCTACTGCTGTGCAGCTGGGAAAGGGGGGCCCTCACAGGAGCCCCGAAGGAGTCTCAGGGATCCCCGGGGGTCTTTGGGCCACACTTTGAAAACCGTCAGTTTTAATGTATTGTATTCGACTTTAAAGTGGGTTGGGTAGTGGCTCTAGTTACACCAATATTCAATGGAGTAGAAACTGTTGGTGTGTGTGTTTCCATTATTGGTGAAGGCTGCTGTCTGCCCATCACTTGTCATTCACCATACACTATTTGTGCAGCATCAGTTCTCTGAGCTAGAGATTGTGGACTCCATTTTTACAGGTAATGAAACTAAGGGCTCAGAGAGGGCAAGACGTTGGCCCAAGGCCACACGGCTTGTGAGTGGGTGGCAAAGCGGGATTCTCTGAATCCCAGGCTGCTGTCATATCCTGTCTGTTTCTGGTTTCTTCTCACTCCAACCCTGACCAAGCTCTCTCAAACTCTTGCATGTCCCCCTCCCTGTTGGTGGAAAGAGTAATGTTTTAAGAGTACCTACTGTGGCCACATGTCACGATGCCATTGTTCTGATTTGTAAGTGAGGAGTGTTTTATTCTAGAGGCAAATATATTCATTCTTGCACTCACTCTGCAACTGTTTATTAAGTATGCCTATACATGTTGGGCTCTATTCTAGGTGGTGGGCGTAATGTAGTGGGGAAAAAAATTTGTTCTAGAAAATTATAAAGTAGAAAAAAGTAAAAGGAAGGAAAAAAGTTATTTCCAACCCCATGACCTAGAGACAGCCGCAATTGCTGTTTTATTTGCTTCTAATCTTTTAATTCTATAGATTTTAGAATTACATTTATTTTTGCCTAGAAGGGGGCCTAGGATGAGGGAATCTGATTTGTTCTGAGGAATTCCTGCATGCTCTGCATTTGAACCTGTCTTCTAGGCCAGTCATCTGTTCTTCCACCCTGCCCAGCCTGCCACCCATCCACGTACTCATCCGTCTATCTGTCTGCCGTGGTTCACCCACCCGCCCACTCCCCCGGGCACTGGCGGATCGAGCTTCCACAGCGTGGCAGGCACCACTCAGGATGCCTGGGGTGTATTTTTCAAACAGGACACAGTCAGTCTGTTATCTTGGCACTTAGGACCTAGGTGCTTTTAGAATTGATAGTCACGCCAACCTAAATCAATTGTGGGGAATTTATAGTTGAATGCCTTGTTATGAAAATATACTCCCTATCTTTCCAATCCACTAATTGGCTGTTTTCTTTCCTACAGGATTCTACTTCAGGAAAAAAGAAATTGTCTACTTATGCAGCTGGAAGAAGCCACCCGCTTAACATCCTATCTCCAGTCCCAGTTAAAGAGGTGGGTTCTCTTAAATGAGAAAACCGTACTTAATTATTGTGTTGCGGTGCCACGTGCATGAACTGCAGAGTTCATTTTAGCTTGGATTTTTCTCCTGCTGGAATGTGGAAGCTGAGGTGGCGTTAAACGCAGTATGGAAAAGTGGACACAGATTTTTAAGATGCTGACGCGAGACTTGGGAATGTGAGGAGCACCCACTTTGGCATCAGGATAAGTAACCAGTGTGAAGTCAGATTTATGCAGGATTGCGTAATCTAATCGATAGCTTCAGGAGGGTGCATATAGGCACGTCCACATGTTTATTTGGGTTTTTTTTTTTTTTTTTAAGGACATGAATAGTTTTAAGATAAGTAAGATCCGGGTGCTCCGGAATAGCTCCATGTTCAAGTGCTCACTGCGGTGGGAAGCGCAGCGTCAGCGCTTTGTCTCTGGTGTTTTCTCAGTGACTCCTCCGACAGTGCGGCCGGGGGCGACTGTTACCAATGCAGTCCCCGGGGCAAGGGGGGCTCAGGCTGAATAACTTGAGCAAGTGTGCCCCGTGTGCCCAGCTAGCGTGCCTTTGACCTGGGACTTGAGCTCAGGCTCCAGTCTTTGCTGTCGCCCTCTGCCCTGCCCCGTCACTCACAAGCAGCAGAGAGGTCCCGCCGAAGGCCCTGCAGACGCCCGCGGGAGAGGAGGCGGCCGCCGCTCTGCTCGGGTGCAGGCTGCGTCTCTGAGACCGCGGCGCTCTGTCGTTTCAGCCTGTCTGCCAGCACCCTGACGGTGTCCTCGGGGAGCAGCCGTGGGTCCCTGGCCTCCAGCCGAGGCTCGCTCACCTCCAGCCGCGGGTCCCTGAGCTCCATCAGCTTCACCGACATCTACGGCCTCCCGCAGTACGAGAAGGCCGACGCCGAGTGCGGCCAGCTTCTGCGCTTCGACCTCGTCCCCTTCGACTGCCTGGGACGGGATGCCCCCTTCTCAGACCCCCCGGGCCACCCGGGCTTCCACAGGCAGAGGCGGTCCCTGGACACGCCCCAGTCCCTGGCGTCGCTGTCCTCCCGCTCCTCCCTGTCCTCTCTGTCGCCCCCGAGCTCGCCCTTGGACACGCCCTTCCTCCCGGCCTCGCGGGACTCGCCTCTGGCGCAGCTGGCGGATGGTTTTGAGGTGCCAGGCCTGGGTGCCCTGGACAGACTGCGGGCTCAGGCCTCCGCTTTGGGGGACGAAGATTCGCAGGCCACAGTGTCTCTTCAGCCACACGGATTCCCTGGGGACGGGGAAGGACCGCACGAGCGAGGACCCCAGTTGGCCGGGGCTCCCATGGGTGGAAGTAAGTGTTAATAGATCCTCCTGGGAAGGCAGGTTTCAATCCAGGGAAGAAGAAATTGTGAGCCACTGCGTTGAGGCTGGCTGGCTTTTCAGGTACATAGTGAGCTTTAAATTTAGGAATATTTGATAGGATTAGGAAAAGGAAATACACCTGCTCTAGTCTTTCCAATCTGTGTTGGGGAAGCACAATTGAAATTGACGAAGTGGTCTTTTCTGGGAATTTGGCTGGTTTTTAGAATGTACTTAATTGTTGAAAACCAGGGTAAGACCCACATGGTCTTCCACATTCAGAGGCTGATGAAGATGTTTTAGGGCCTTAATGAACTCTGCAGGCTGTGTGCCAACATGGAACATTGTGTGTGTGCCTGCCTAACACCAGCACTGGACTGGTGTCTGGTTGAAGCCCAGTAGACGTCATCTCTTAATTTTTTTGTCCTCAGAATTTTTTTTTTTTAATTTTTGAGACAGGGTCTTGCTCTGTCACCCAGGCTGGAGTGCAGTGCCATCATCATAGCTCACTGCAACCTCAAACTCCTAGGCTCAAGCCATCTTTCCTGTCTCAGCCTCCCACGTAGCTGGGACTACAGGTGTGTGCCACCACGCCTGGCTGATTTTTCTAGTTTTTTGTAAAGATGGGTCTTGCTATGTTGCTCAGGCTGGTCTCAAACTCCTGGCCTCAAGCGATCCTCCTGCCTCAGCCTCACAAAGTGCTGGGATTATAGGTGTGAGCCACTGTGCCCCGCCCCTCATAGTTTTTAAGGATGTCATTCTTTCAAATGTGGAAGTAAAAGTAATTGTGTAATTTCAAGAGATGTGCCTGTGAGCACTGGTCATGTCTATCAGATCGATTTCTCTGGGAATCTGCAAATCGAGGAACATGTGGCTGCATAGAGCTTCACCTGGTTGGTGTTAATTGAGCTCCTCCTTGATGCCAGAGTCTTTCAGCTAATAGCCCGCTTAGAAAACCAAACTACTGTTGGAGAGAGTAGTGACCCTGTGTGCTTTTTCATGCTAACCCCTGGCAACTTCAACTTCCTTCAGTTTTAAAGAGGATCAAGAACAAGATCTCCCATTCCTGAAGATCAGATCATTTAGGCAAACACTAGATAATTTGTGTAGATCCTGGCTGATACAGTGGATCTCAACCAGGAGTGTTTTTGCCTCCTGTCCCAGGGATGGGGAAGGCACTTGGTAGTGTCTGGAGACATTTTTGGTTGTCACAGCTGGGGGAAGAGGGGTTGCTACAAGCATCTAGCAAGCAGGGGCCCTGGATGCTGCTGAGCATTCTGCTGTACACAGGATGGCCCCACAAAATGTCAATGGTGCTGAGGCCAAGAAACCCTGACATACTGCTGAGTATTTATGCAGCAAAGGGTAGCAATAAAGCTAGTGTGGTGTGTTGTAGTGGAAACACCTTCAGACTAGTAGCTTAGAGGCAAAGATTCTGTCCCCTGCCCTGTCAACTGCTAGCTATGCATATCCTTGGACTTGGCCGAGTCTCACCTTCCCTGCCCTTAAACGAGGTGATCATTATGGTCTCTTCCATTCACCACTGTTCTGTTACCCATGAGATAGATCGATTAATAGATTGAGAGACAGGCTGATTGATCTATGATTGATCCATCTGTAAAATAGTCTGTTAGCACTCACAGAGGCTGGTATGCTCTGGGCTGCCCCGTGGCTTTATGGCATCTCTGTTACTTTAGTGTCTTTTTCTCTGTGTTTGCAAGCACATTTTGGTATCCCTATGTACATTGTTTCTGTAATTCTCATATACAGGTAACCTTCATTGGCTTTGTTCTTTATAATCATAGGGCCATTGCTCTATGTTCGTTCCTTTCATTCAAAAAAGAAAATATATGCTAAGGACCGAACTGCACCTCTGTCGTTGCTTAAGCTTACTTTTCCCTTAGTCTCCCTCCTCTTCCCATCGGCAACTTCTCTTTAAAGGATGAGATTTAAGAATATGAGTCTGGTTATACATAAAATCCATACAAGGCCCAAGGGCCCCTTTGGGCCAGGGGAAAAACAGGGTGGAAGGGAGAAGAGCAAACTTAATTTCTTACCCTGATTTCTTTATCTTTCCTTCCCACTTTGTGGCAGACATTATTGGTTCAAACTTCTTAGACTGGGGCATATTTGTGTGCACAACATTTAGACACTGTCACCAGCAAAGTGGATATTTGTATCACATTGGTGATGAATTCTTGTGTGTCACTACCATTTAGTGGTGAATTTTTATATACTGCTGCTGGTGAATTCTTATGTTGCACTGCCATCTGGTGGTGGCTTTTTATATGACACTAGTGGTGATTTCTTGTGTTAGCCTGCCATCTGGTGGTCAGTTCTTATTATTACATGTGTGGCCAATTCTTGTCTTGCACTGCCATCTGGTGGTCAGTTGTTATTATTACACGTGTGGCGAATTCTTGTCTTGCACTGCCATCTGGTGGTGAATTCTTATATTACACTTGTGGTGGCGTTTTTAAATAACACTGCCGCCTGGTGGTGGATTCCTGTAAGACATTGTTCTAAGAACACATTGACTTTTATCCTTAGAAACTGAAATAATTGACCCAGTTAATGGGTCTTGTTGGGTGCTTCCAGAGGGCTGGGTTTAGTAACCAGCTTCAGGTATGGACACAGGGGGCTCCTTGCCTCTCTTGATGCTTGTGGGAACTCCTGGGCCCAGAGTCGTGGTAGCTTCATAAAGTTAGATCTTGGTACCCATTGTATTACCCCACCCAGTCATTTATCAGCCATGTTGGAAGCAGTGCAGGCTAAGCTGAGCCCCAAGCAAGTTTTAGTAAGATGAAACTCAGAATCACCCAAATCTGCAAAGTAAGCTCTGAATGATTTCTTCCATTGAGGTTTAAATTAGTCAGAGGGGCCAGAAGGCAGGACAGGGGTAGGCAATGTGCTGTGACCTGGAACACGATTTACACTTTTACTAGCTTTGTCTTCCTTGGATTGTAAGTCAGATGTGTTACGATTTTGGAAGACTTTCCCATTTTCATCTACCCATTAGTATTCGCTAATCAGAATCCATAAAAATCTTGACTGTGTTCATCTATTTATTGATATCTTTATTATATTCATACTCTGTTAAAAACCATTGGCTGAAATTGTACAGTTTTTCACTTTGTGCTTTTTTTTTTTTTAATCTCTTTTCATGCGGCTCGACAGAAACGTTCACTGTAAGTGGCCTTGGAATTCGCTCATTCACCTTTGTTGCTCCAGCTGTGGGGACATCTTTGTGCAGTGAATTGATGTGTTTAGGATGGCCGGAGTGTGGCCAAGGAGGGTGTGTCATATAGCTTTACTTTCATGTAACTTGTCATCATTATTATCATTACTTGAACATTAACATTCACAATGACTGCTAAAGTTGTGTAGAACTTTAACTACTTATTCCCTCTGTATGTTTGTTTCCAGAATGTAATGGTGTTTATTATTTTAATATGCCAGCTTGTGGCTTTGTCCACAATGTGGTTTTCGTTGTACTTTTTTCCTTTTTATCAATGTTCATGTCCTTGGGTCTCAGTGTCTGTAATGATGAGTAGCTCAGGAATTTTTTTAATGAACACTGGAAGATTTTTTATGCCTTGTTTCCTTAGCATTTCTCCCTATCGTCAACCCCATTGCCTTGGAGCCCAAGAGCAGACTCGGGGGTGTGTGGTGTGGGGTCTTCACGTGCTTCCTTCTCCCCAGGGCACTGCTTCCTCTTGGCAGCTCCAGCTTCTGGTTGCCCTGTGAACTCGGTGCCTCAGCCTGGGCTCCATAAGGATTGGTTCCTTAATTTTCTCTCTTCATTGACTTCCATTGTAAAGGCAAGAGGGAAGTGTGGTCAGAATTACACCGTCAGGATGGGTTAGCTGGAGGGGCTGAGGATTGTCACCTGAGGCGTTTAAAGGCATTGTGCCAGGGGTCAGGACGTGGAATAGAAGGAGTGGTTGGTTTTGTTTGCTGGGCATTGAGTCAGCAGACTGGCAGGTTCCATTTGCAGTTCAGGGCCGGGGGGTTGGGGGCCCTCCCCGTGGC
This sequence comes from Indri indri, assembly GCA_004363605.1. Classification (NCBI taxonomy): domain Eukaryota; kingdom Metazoa; phylum Chordata; class Mammalia; order Primates; family Indriidae; genus Indri; species Indri indri. The sequence continues at coordinate 116,094 of RJWJ010001194.1, forward strand.
AGGCAGGCAGAGGAGGGCTGGACTCGGGAGTCCTGGCCTGCAATGAGAGCCAGAGGAGGGAGCTCACTTCCATCCTGGGGCGACGGGAGAGAAGTAGGTAACGCACCCATGCTGCCATTGCCGACTTTTGTCTCCAGGTGACATTGCGAGACCAGTGGCCATGGCCCTGTTTTGTGGTCTGTTTAACGTGTTTGTGTTTAACTTGTCGTGAATGATAACTTGGTGGAAAAGAAGGGTGGTCATCCATGGACTCACCATTTCCTTCAACTTGGGAATGTACAGATGTCAAGACTTCAAATTCATGGAGCTTAGATAGCCTGAGAGAAGTGCAGCAACCACAGAGGGACCTACGTCATTAATGGTTTTGGCAGGGCGGCGCCAGCTTGGCGCTTCCTGTCTTAGTCTGCGTTCTAATGAGCGTGCCCCTCTATGAAACGCTAAGACTTCTGTGTGCACGTCCACATTTACTGTAGAAAGATCACGTGCACGTTTCCATTGGTTTTGTTAAAAGGAACTTACTGCTGTGAGGTAAGGGGTAGAAACAGTTGATGAAACGTTAAAAGGGAAAATCTCATGGTTGTCTTTGGCGGCTGACTAAAATAGACGTGAAACATGACGCTAAGCTGCCCAGTGGTAGTGCCTCCTCTCCCAGGAAGCCAGTTCCAGAAGCAAATCTGGCCCCAGGGACCCAGGGAGGAAACTGCAGTTACTGAGACAGCCAGTCTGAGCCCTGTGTCCTCCCCCGAGGGCCACAGATCTCTGGGGACGTGTTTTTGAAGGATGAGTCTGGGTTCAACTGTGTCCTCTCTTTTGAAGGTCATTAAATTTTTTTAGGGCTTATTTGGGAAATTAAATTTTTTCCCTGATTATAAAAGCAGTATTTTATTGCATAAACATGGAAAATGCCAAGCAGCATGAAGAAAGGAGTAAGAAATGCCACTGCTCGGCAAGCATGGTGTGTGTCCCCATCTGGGCTGGCGTGAGAGCCCTTCTCGCAGTGCATTCAGACGGGCTTCTCACCATCGTCTTCGTTCTCTGTGCTCACTGAGGGGGTGGAAAGAGATTTGTGCATCCAGGTGTCTTTCCAGACAGTTCGAAAGCTGTTAAGGTAGCCAGAAATCTATCTCTTAAATTTTTCAATATTAAAAAAAAAAAGTTGAGTGCAGGGTGTTTATATGTATGTACGCGTTGTGGTGTGTCACTGGAACACTTAGTGACTTAGTATGTGCTCTAACTTCGAGGTCCCTGGTCCCCCATGCCATAATCTCCTGACCTCGGGTATGTCCCTTGTTTGCAGCAGTGACTCTTCGAGAAGACAGTGCCAAGAGGCTGGAGAGGAGAGCGCGCCGCGTGTCTGCGTGCCTGTCGGATTACTCGCTGGCCAGCGACAGTGGGGTATTTGAACCCCTAACCAAGAGGTTAGAAGCTGATTTTGTTGTTTCCTTCCCCCCTCACCCTCCCCGCCCCGGCACGGACTTAGCGCAATGTTACTGTCAAGTGCAAAAACGGTCCATACTGAAACTTTTATGTATCGAAACTGTTTCTATATCCAGGGGTAGAATATTTTTCTACCTTATTTCAACTTTGGGAGGTTGGGCCTTAGAGACCTGCAAAGCAAACCCCTCTAGCTTCTATGTGGCATTTGGAGGCCACAGTTCTATGACGACTTCTTTCTCCCTGGCCCCAAAAAAGATAGGGCTGAACAAGGTGAATCAATGTATGGCAGAGACCCGCTGTTCTGGAAAGGACATTCGCTAGAAATGAACTCCCTTCCGCCCTTCTTTCCTTAGATATAGTAATCACTTTGCAACGACAAGACACTTTTTGGAATTCTGTGCTTTATTTTGATTGGACATTTCACTTACTGCAAACGTTTTAAAAGTTAATTCTTAAACGTTTCCCTGAATATCACATGTGGTTTTGAAAGGTATACGAAGTTATTTTCTTTCTTTTTTTTTTGTAACAGATAGGGTCTTGCTCTGTCACCCAGGCTGGAGTACAGTGGTGAGATCATAGCTCACAGCAACCTCAGACTCCTGGGCTCAAGCGATCCTCCTGCCTCAGCCTCCCCAGTAGTTGGGACTACAGGCATGCGCCACCATGCCCAGCCCAAAGTTATTTTCTTAAAACAAAAAAACAAAAGAAACACCAGCTTGTAGGCAGGTACCCAGTGAGACACCCCCATGGATCCCGGGGACCTGCCATGTCCTTTCAGCCACTTTACGTCTTTATTTATTTATGTTGCATTTTAACAAACCTCTCTCTTAAGACGAGAGAGCTTCTACGTAACCCGTGGTAATCAGTTCCCTGTGAACCGAGCCGGGCGGGTTTCCGATTGTGCTAGGAGTGAAGATGCCGAGGAGTGCGCCTGTGGAGACGCGTGCGGTAACGAAGACCCCCAGATCCACGTGGGTGTCCTGTGAGTACCGAAGACTCCTTCCTTGTTCTGACAGATGGTCCACAGATGGGGGCCCACGCAGTGGTTCACACCTCTGCACACAGGCCAGGCGAGATGGGGGACCCACGTCACCTGGTTGCTGCTCCCCCCGCCTCGATGCCCCAACCCAGGCCTCAGATGAGGGCACAGAGGTGGCGGGAAGGAGTGATGGGACAGTGGCTCCATTGCTGTCTTTTGACACTGAGATTCACAGCTGGGAGCTGCCACCTCAGGGGACTGGGGGATCGGAGCAGTAACAGAGGTCCGGAAAGGCCTGGGGACGTTTTCACACACTCCCATCAGCAGTTGATTCTTTCGCTGCAGCATAGCTAGCGAGGTCCTTCCCTCATCCCCAGAGCAGATAACCAGGTGGCTTGCAGCATAGCACTGTTTGGTTTCTAATTGCAGTTGCGAGAAAGGCAGCGACCGCGGTGCTCCTGCCAGCGAGGCGGTGTGCAGATGCCAGCGGTTCCTTCTCTCTGTCTCTCGTTACTGCAGCCCGGGTCTCTCCACCTGGGCACGGCTGACATTTGGGGCCAGATCTATCAGCCTTTGTTATGAGAGCGTCCCTGACCTCCACCCACTAGGTGCCAGCAGTACCCCCTCCACTTGTGACGATAAAAAATGTCTCCAGATGTTGCAGATGTCCCCCGGGGTAGGGTGGGGCAAATCCCCCTCAGTTGATGGCCACCAGAGTAGTTCAGTCAGAAGGATGCCTCCACCACGGGAACTTGCTGTCTGTGAACTCATGGTCGATTTCCCAGGCACGACGGCGCCAGCGAGTGTCTCCTTGTGCACGTGCTGCAGCTGAAGCGCCCCGCGGGGCTGGCGGTGAAGGAGGACTGCAAAGTGTGAGCGACACCCCGGGGCCTCGCACAGCCTCCCGCGCAGTGCGCGGCTTGGGGAGGGAAGGGGCACTTTGGGCACCTGAGTTTACAGTAAAACACCAGGGATAAATGTCTGCCTGAGGGACGGAGGAGTATGTGTTCATAAAAGAGTCTGGTTGATATTTGAGGCAGGTGATGGTGACGGAATCAGGCTAGTCCTATGCCGTCAACGCTAAGGAAGTGCCTACCCGTCATTGGCAGTACGTGGGCTGAAAATGTCCTCCTTGGTCCCAGCAATGGGTGGTCACTTGGCCCTGTGGTCCTGCCGTGCGCTAAGAGGAGTCTGGCTGGGCTCTGGGAGTGCTCAGCTGACGGGAGGAGAAGGAAAAGGAAATATGTGGTGGGGCCGGTTGGGGTCACCTGGTGACTTTGGCCTTGGTAGTGGGATCGCTACCTTTCTGGGCTTCATGGCCCCGGATAGGTGCCTGACAGAGGGTCCCACTTACCCAGGCGGGTGACCACACCTGTAATGGCCCGTTCAGATCCCAGAGTGGGCCCCCTTCCAGGCGTCTTCTCTGCAAACTAGTCTTCTACCGGCCTTGGAAGGCCCTGGTGTAAGTGGCTGAGGACTGTCCTGGGATTCGGCTTGGCCTGCTGGTACCTTTGCACAGCTCACAAATGTCTGAGCCTTCCTGGGCGAGTTCCAGGCTGGGGCCGAAAGGGCGGGAAACACAAGGTGCCCCAGCAGGGGGGCTGTGTAGAGAGCCCAGGGACTCTTGCCCTCTGCCGCCGCCTTCAGTCCTGCCTGCGACGGCTGTCTCTCCGCGGGCGATTTCCACCTGTCTCCAGGGCACACCAGTTCTCTGGGCTTACTCTTGGTCGGGAAAGGAGCTTTCTCCAAAGGGTTTTGAAACTCTGCCCACGGGCACCCAAGAGGGCAGGTGTGCGGGTCTGTGCGCCCCCAGGGAGCACTGCCTGTCTTCCCTCCTCCTCCTGCTTCCAGCCACGTCCGCATCTACCTGCCCCCGCTGGACTCGGGCACGCCCAGCACCTACTGCTCCAAAGCTCTGGAATTCCAGGCGCCACTGGTGTTCAACGAAGTTTTCAGAGTCCCCGTGCCATCCGGCATGCCGGCGCTGAAGTCCCTTCAGTTATACGTGTGCTCGCTGAACCTGCGGCTGCAGGAAGAGCTGCTGGTACGGCGGCCGCCGGCCTCCCCGGCCCGTCCCTCTCCCTGTCTTCCTCTGTGTTCCGTTGGCCACCCTCTGTTCCCCAGTTTTTGTCTGTCTTTGTCTTTCCGCCTTTCTCTCGCTTCTCTTTTGTCCCTGTCTCTGTTTCCCTCCCTCTCTCCCGTCCTCCCTTTTCTCGTGGCGAGTTGCTTAGACGTTGTCACGATGCTAAGTGATCTCCGTGGCTGGGAACACAGAAAGGGATGTATTATCTCAGCTAATACTTGCAAAACCCCGTGAGATAGCTTCCATGTTATCCGCACTTTCGGCAGGGCTAACAGATTTAGCAAATAAAAATATAGGGTGGTCAGTCAAATTTAAATTTCAGATAGATTATGGATACTCTTTAAGTATATTCCATGTAATATTTGAGACTTAATTACACTTTTAAAAAATCCATTGTTTATTTGAAATCCAGATTTACCTAAATGCTCTGTATTTTCTAGGCAACCCTAGAACTAGGCCTCCAGAGAGCTGGCGGTGTGCCAGTGCCCAGGCCAGGGTCTGGAAGCCGGGGCGGTTTCTCTCCACGGCTGGGGTTTTCCCCTTCAGTCCCATCCTCTGAGCCCCACCGGAGCTAGGGAGTCAGGGTTCAGCAGCACTTTCTCATGTCAGCAGTCCCCGAGAGAGTCAGTGGCTCATCAAGTGGCGGAGCCCTGGGCCTGACCCAGCACTCCAGGCTGCCCCTTCTCTGCCACTGTTCCCTTTCGAGCACTTTCTGATTTGGCCAAACAAGTGACCAGGGTGCCACCCCCATTAGGGTCCTCTGAGACCCCTTTCGTTGTGCTGCAGTCCTTTTAACAGCAATGAAATATCTTGTGCCTTTTTTGGTTGAGATTAAAGGGTGAGCTTGGTATTTTAAAGGACTCCAGTTGTTACGGTGACATCACGCAGTGCCTGTTCTGGCTTTGTTTGACACCCCGCAGGGCATTGCTCAGATTAACTTGGCAGACTACGACAGTTCCAGCGACATGCAGCTGCGCTGGCACCCGGTCCAGGTCTTCACCAGCCCAGAGCCGCCGAGGACCAGGGAGAGCGGGTGTGCGGGGGCCAGCTCGGCAGGGGACCCCGCCTCCAGCAAGACGGTACTTGGCCGTGCTTTAAGGAGCTACCGCTTCCGTGGCTCTGAGACTGGCTTTTACTTGGGGAAGTCATTCACATCTAGGAAGCGTCTGTGTAGACGTAAAGGCAGAATGCCGTGGCGATGAAGATACCGAGTGTTAAGGGAGGTGATAAACGTGAGACACGTCCGTGGTCACGGCCACTGCACGAGAATGCCTTTTTCATGCAAACTTGTGCATGGTCATGGGTGGCACATTGGTCACTTTTGTGTTTGAGCCCTGGGAGCTCTGGAAAAGGCCACACGAATGTACCCCTCTGAACGGGGCAGGGTGGGGGGCGGTGGCCCACCTGCCGTGTGGCAGAGCTGCGCGGCTGAGCGCCCATCTCCTGCAGGACGAGGTGGCGGCGCTGCTGGCCAGAACCACGGCGCAGCTGCAGGCGGTGGAGAGAGAGCTGGCCGAGGAGCGCGTGAAGCTGGGGCGCGCCGAGGAGGAGACCCTGCAGATGGCGCAGAAGGAAGAGCAGGCCGAGGCCGTGTCCGAGCGGTAAGAGCCAGTCCGGGCCACACCGTCCTCCCCACGGCAGCGGCACAGCGACCTCCGGGCAGTAAGCTCTTGAAAACCTGCGGGGAGATGGGGCGGCCGGAGCCGGGCAGCCGTGGCTGTCCCCGAGGTGCAGTTGCTTTTCTCAGCCACACATCTCCGTAGCACGTGCCGCGAGGTTCTTCCGTCCCACTGCCCAGAAGCCGGGGTTCTGGCCGGGCACTTAGTGCTGACCTGAGCTGTCCCCCAGCTCTTGTGCAGGCTTTCCGCCTTCTCCTCGTGTCCCGGAGTTTCTCTCAGGAGTGGGCTCTGGGGTGACTCCGCTCTGCCAGGATCAGGTACAATAAGGTCACCTGAAGGTGTTGGGGGTTTCGTGAATAGATTTATTGAGATATAGCTATCTGCCGTACAATCCACCCATCTAAACTATGTGATTCAGTGGTTTTTAGGATGGTCACAGTCACCACCGTCACCACAGTACATTTTAGAGCATTTTTGTCACCCCCAATGGAAACCCCACACCTGTTAGCAGTCACTGCCATTCCCCTCCCCCAGCCCTTGGCAGCCATGAACCTACTCTCTGCCTCTGTGGAGTTGGCTGTTCTGGACGTTTCCTTGAGATGGGATCATGCTTCACCTGAAGCAGCCTGTGGACGAGCCCTCGCTCTGGAGACCTGTGTGAAGCAGCGGAACAGCTCAGGGGAGCGAGCTGCTCTCGTGACTGGCTCCTGTCGGTCCTCTCTAGAGCGCTGTCATGTTGCACAGCTTCCCGCTTCCTCCCAGCGGCTTTGCCTGAATGCAGCTTACAGGGGAGTTTACTTTCAGAAGGGGTAGCGCACAGCAGAGAGGGAGGCCATCGTGCTCAGGGATGGACAGGAAATAGTTTTCTGGTGTCTTCAGCAGGTGCAATTGGTGATAAAGAGAGACCCGTTTAAAGAAAGTCCTTGAAGTGTTGTCTTCCCCAGAGCGGACAAATGCCCCTTTGCTTTATGAGAGAAGCAACTGTCTTCAATCTTTGGAAAGAAACAGGTTTTATCACGTGCCTCTGCCGCTGTGCTCTAAAAGCTGCACGGAGGAAGCCCCTTGGATGACCGTTTTGTGGGCTTTCGCAATGTCCCCCTTTAGGAGCTGGCAGGCCGACTCGATGGATAGTGGCTGCAGCAACTGCACCCAGACCAGCCCCCCGTACCCGGAGCCCTGTTGTGTTGGCGTTGACGCCATCCAGGGACACGCGTTTGCTGGCCAGGCAGATCCTTACAGCCCTGAGAAACTTCAGGCCCCCCCTCTTAAGGTAAGTAGGAAATGTCAAGGGGTTTCACGGAGCCCCCCAACATTTTGCTGTAGGGTACCAGGCACTGCCCTGGAAGGAGGGGCTCCTTGCCCCCAGATCCTTCATGGCAGGCGCGAGGGGTGGGCAGAGGGGATGCTCTAAAGGACACCTGAGCTGATGGGCTCAGGAGGGGAACAGTGTGGTGGCCTGCAAACACACACGCTTGGCGTTGTGGCGTGTGGGGAAGTCATGCTATGCAGTGGACAGTGCTGTTGGATTTGGGGGTGACAGCGAAGGCCATTTTTTCCTGAGATTTGAGGAAAAGATGTGAATGGTCTAAGGTCTGTAAAGGGCTTAAAATGAGCACACCAGGCACAGTGGAAATGTCTGCACTTTAGATTGCAAGGAAAGGCCAGCGGTGCTAAAACAGAGGACTTTGACTCCTTCACGCGCCTGCGTGTGCCGACCCATTCCCGTCTTCAGGAAGTTGCCCAAGTCCTGAAGGTTTTGGACTCTTGTAGTTACTCTTCCTCCTTCATAACATTGCGATCAGCAAAGCGTGCTTTTGCCCTTTCTCGTTGTCTGATCTTAGCTGTGCTTGTCACCACATCTTCGAAGAGGAAATCTGTCACGTCCACAGTGACAAATGGTGGAGCCCATTGAGGTTGGAAGACGCTGTACCAGTGCTCTTTTGAAACTTTGTTTTCCAAACTGTTCAGCTCAAAAGAACATGTTGTCATCCTGGCCCCTGCCCTCACCCTGAAACGCAAAGGAAAATCTGCCCCCCGGCGGCTTCCCAAGCTGCAGCCCCTACAGCAGACCTGGAATAGTTGTTCTGTACCAGGCTGCCAGCGACTGTCCTTGTTCTATTCTCCGAGACCTTGCCAAGCAACAGCCCAAATCATAGTGAGTGGCCCTGGGAGGCCAGTGTGGTGTTTCCCCCTCCCTCAAATTTTAATTTCAAAAACCTTTAAATCGATGGAAAAGTTGCAAGAATAACACAAGAGGGAGGCCAAGATAGCGAGGATAGGTCATTAGCGTACAAGAGTGTTTCAGATAGTCAGAGAGGCTGCCGGAGAATAAGATGGGAGGTAAGTAGGGCTCTCAATTTTAGAGAGGCTTGCAATTTTAGAAAGGGTTTACATTTAGAGATGTAAATTTATATTGACATTTTACAAAGGTCAGGATTATAAAATGGTGCAACTGCTATGGAAACAGTATGGCAGGTCCTCCAAACATTACAAATAGAACTGCCGTATGATCCAGCAATCCCACTTCTGGATACATATCCAAAAGAATTGGAAGCAGGATCTTGGAGAGATACTTGGACACCTGTGTTCATGGCAGTGTTATTCACAGTAAACAAGAGGGAGGCAACCGAAGTGACCATCAGTGGATGAATGGATAAACACAGTGGGTCTGTCCATATGATGGAGTATGATTCAGCCTTTAAAAGGAAAGAAATTCTGTCACGTGCTATGCCATGGATGAACCTTGAGGACATCATGCTGAGTGAAATAAGCCAGTGTGATATTGTAAAATATGTATTTCATCTTTGACCCGTTTTCTGGCATACTGCACCTAAAATCCTTAGACTCTCCAAAATAATGTCTCTATGTATGCTAACAAGTTGACTGCTGGCTGGCAGCCCTAGGTAGCTTCAGGCTGGGGCTGGTCACCTGGAAAGACCCAGGCAGGACTAGAGGGTTGGGACTTTCAGTCCTACCCCCAGCTCCCGAGGAGGGGAGAGGGGCTGAATGGAGTTGATCACCAATGGCCAATGGTTTAATCCGTTATGACGCCTCCATGATTGATTGTCCTCCAAAAGGTCAGGGTTTAGGGAGCTTCCCGATAGCTGGACACGTGGAGGTTCCTAGAGGGTGGTGTGCACAGAGAAAGCATGGAAGTTCCACACCCCTTCCCATTCCTTGCCCCGCGTATCTCTTCATCTGTATCCTTTATAATAAACCAATAAACGTAAGTGTTTCCCTGAGTTCTGTGAGCCATTCCAGCAAATTAATGGAACCCAAGGAAGGGGGCTTGTGGGAACCCCTATTTTAGGCCAGTTGGTCAGAAGCGCAAAATAACGTGGAGCTTGTGATTGGTTTCGGATGTCGGGGGGTGGGCAGGTGGATACTGTCAGAATTGAACTGGCGTCTGCTGCGGAATTGATGGTTTGCTTGTCAGTGAGGAGAAGCCCCACACATTTCATCTCAGAATCTTCTGTGTTGATTGTTGTTGAGTGAGAGAATAGAAAAAACACTTCCATTTGTTTTTTCCACTCTCAGAGCCAGGCACAAAAAGACAAACGCTGTGCGATTATGCTCATGTGAGGTGCCTGGAGTAGTTAAACTCACAGGGACAGAGAGTGGAATGGGGGTTGCCAGGGCCAGGGAGGGAGGAGGGAGGAGTTGTCTAAAGGGGCTGGATTGAGTAGGGCCCACTCAGGCCCCTGGCTTTTCTCTGAGAGGTGTGGAAAACTGGTGGGCAGTTTTGAGCCCAGTGGTGACATGATCTGACTTAAGGGTTTTTTGTTAGTTTTTTTCTAAAATAACTTATCAAGGTAAAATTCACATAACATAAACTGAACCATTTTAAAGTGTACAGTTCAGTACACTCACAGTGTTGCACATCCACCACCTCTGCCTAGTTCCACAGCACTGTCACCACCCCGAAGTAAAACCTGTCCCCGTTCAGCAGTCGCTCCCCATTCCCCTCCCCGCTGGCAGCCACCAAAATCTCCCTTCCATCTCTGCGGATTTGCCCATTCTGGATGTTTCATGTAAATGGAATCATATAACGTGGCATTTCATGTCTGAGCTCGTTCCCTCAGCTTAATGTTTTCGAGGCTCATCCACAGTGTGTCATGTGTAAGAAGTTCATTCCTTGTCGTGGCTGAATGGCATTCCCTTGTAAGGACAGAACACATTTTGTTGATCCATTCACCCATCAGTGGACTTTGGGGCTATTTCCACCTTTTGGCTATTTGAATAGTGCTGCTACAAACATTTGTGTGCAAACATTTGTTTGAACACCTGTTTTTAGCTCTTTGGAGTATTTACCTAGCAGTGGAATTGCAGGGCCTGACTTTGGTTTTCCTGGGATCTCCCTGATTGCTGTGTTGAGAACAGAATGAGGGGCAGGGGGGTGTGGAATAGGGGAGACCAGTGAGACCCCCATGCACTGATCTGGGCGTGAAATGATGGTGATTCAGGGGAAGGGCTGCCGACAAGTGGTCAAAACCCACTTGATCTTGAATATAGAGCCATCAGGATTTGCTCTTGAACCAGAGATGGGGTGCGCAAAAGAGATCAGGAGTTGGGATGACGCCAGGATGTTTTTTGCATGAACAGATGAAGAAGTAGAGATCCCCATGGGGGGTGCTTTGGGGGGAATATCAGCAGTTCCATTCTGCATGTGTGACATGGGACACGCCAGTTAAACCTCCAAGTGGAAAAGTCAGACAGTGGTTCCCCCTGAGTTCAGTGCTCATGTTACAGAAGAAGCCACGGTCATGGTGCGCTACTCCCTAGGTTGACAAGGAAACCAACACTGAAGATCTCTTCCCAGAAGCAGCAGCGAGTCTCCTGCAGGAGCGGCCCAGCCGCCGGGCCCGGGGGGCCCCTTTTGTTCGGAGTAGCACGATCGTGCGATCTCAGACCTTCTCGCCTGGAGCACGAAGCCAGTATGTTTGCAGAGTAAGTTGGAATTCCTTTGCGACCTGTCTGGAACATACTCTTTTTTTATTCTCTTTGTTATGTTTCCTGTTTTACTATTTATGCCAAAAGACACATGTACTCACACAAATAACAGCAGCGAGTGAGCGCTGTGGGCGCGTGGGATGAAACCGTGTCGTGCAGGCACCTCCTGCTTTCTCGCATGCTCAGCAGATTCTGTTTCTTCAGGATTCCAATTCACTTTCCCCCAGATTTTCAGTGTCGCAGATGCGTCGGCTCGTGGTCAGTAAGTGGGGTGAATTCTTTCTCCATCCGTCTGAGGAGCAAGTCAAAACAGGGACTCCATTGAGCGGGCCGAGGTCTGGGGAGCCGGGTGCTCCGGGCGGTGAGGAGGCCTCACATGCAGCCGAGGCGCTGCCAGGAGGGTGGGCAGCAGGCTGGAGGGGTCTGGGCGCTGAGGCAGGGGGCTCTCACCCCCGTGTAAATTCGCAGCCTGTGGGCGAAGGTGGGAGACAGATGTTCTCAGCGCTGGCTGCACCTTGCAGTCAGATCATGCTGGGGCCTCACCAAATACTGGTGCCCGGGGGCCACCCCAGAGATTCGCCACGGGTCACGGTGGGGCCTGGGCAGCAGAGCTTTTGGAAGCCCCCAGATGGTTCTAACGTGGGAGAACCACCCAACCATCTAATGCGAGGTGGAGAGCCCCAAGCAGGTGGAGGGGAGACCTGAGCCGTGTGGTCACTGAGGCAGGACAGCGTGCAGGACGTGGCTGACAGTGGCAGTATGACAGTGATGGCACGGACTTGGACAGAGAGGGCTTTTAAGGATGACTGGTCATGACACAGTGGCCTGGATGGGCCGTCTGGGTTGAGGGCAGCCTTGACCCCTCCTGCACGTCTGAATTGGGTGTGTCGACGAAAGCGCCTGCCCTCAGATGGGGCTGCCAAGGAGCTGGCTCCATTCGGGCCAAGCGAATGTCAGGTCATTGGAGCGAAAAAACCCCTCAGACCCTCGGAGGAGACATCAGAGTTACAGTTCAGGGATCTCCAGTCCCCCCCAACCCCCGCCCCAGCTGCGGTAATTGGCTAGGACACACAGAGCTCAGAAAGCTGTCGTGAGGCCGGGCGCGGTGGCTCACGCCTGTAATCCTAGCACTCTGGGAGGCCGAGGCGGGCGGATCGTCCTGAGCTCAGGAGTTCGAGACCAGCCTGAGCAAGAGCGAGACCCCGTCTCTACCAAAAAGAGAAAGAAATTAATCGGACAGCTAAAAATGTATATAGAAAAAATTAGCCGGGCATGGTGGCACATGCCTGTAGTCCCAGCTACTCGGGAGGCTGAGACAGTAGGATTGCTCGAGCCCAGGAGTTTGAGGTTGCTGTGAGCTAGGCTGACGCCACGGCACTCGCCCCAGGCAAGAGAGTGAGACTCTGTCTCAAAAAAAAAAAAAAAAAAGAAAGCTGTCGTGTTCATGGGCATGGTTTGCGACAGTGAGAGGCACAGACCGAAGGCGGCGGAGGGCGAGTTCAGGAGATGGCAGGTTCCTGTTCTCTCCCAGCGCAGTTGTGCAGACGGCTCTTGTTTCTGCCAGTAATTATGGTGACAGCACACACAGAGTATTGCCAGCCAGGATCGCTTGCCCGAGCCTTGGTGTCCAGGGTTTTATGGGGTGTTGGTCATGGAGGCATGGTGGTGGCCTGCATGGCTCACCTCAGTTTCCAGCCCCTCCAGAGATAGAGCTGATGGGCCAAGGTCCCCACCTAAATCACACCGTTAACACAGAGTGTGGGCCTGGCCCACGCTCCCCGTGTAAACCAGGACACTTACCAGGCAGGACATTCTGGGGCCTTAGACTTTGCCCCCAGGAGCCGGGCAAGGTGACCCCTTTACTGCACAGGTGTGAACAGCCGCACCTGGGGGCCTAGATGGCCTGAACTGCCCCTGTGCCATGTTCGAGAGACCCGCTGCTGTTCCGGCAGATCTGAAGTGTCCCTGCTGGCAGCTGGCCTGCTAGCACAAGGTCCAGGCCCTCCCGCCCTGTCACACTTCTGCCCCGTGGAGGCCGATGCTGGAGTGAATGGCCACATGTAGACGGAAGGCCGTCCCCTCAGCCCTCCTCCTCCCGGGCTCTTGCCGGGCCAGCAGGGTGTGGCTCACGACTGCTGATTGAGGAGAGGGTGCGAAAGGGGCCAGCACTTTGCTTACCCAGAGACGGATGGCAGGGTCCTGTGCTGTGCTCTGCACTCAGTGGCTGTGCTGTTAGAGGCCTCATTGCTTGTACGTATGTCTGTGTGAATGCAGGGCAGGGAAGTCGCCGGGCCAGTGCATTTCCTGAGTGTGTCGGGTTAATTGGCCCGGAAAATGAGGCCACAGGGTGAGGATGTGGCTTTCACACAGGAACACACTGATCCTGAGGTGAGACCCTGCCTCTACAAAAAATGTTTTAAATATTAGCCAAGAATGGTGGCACGCACCTGTAGTTCCACCTACTCAGGAGGCTGAGGCAGGAGGATCACTTGAACCCGGGAGTTCGAGGCTGCAGTGAGCTATGATTGCACCACTGCACTCCAGCCTGGGCGACAGAGCAAGACCCTGTCTCTAAAAAAACAAAAAAAGTGAAGCGTGCCGAGGGCAGCGCGGGCCTTCCTGAGAGCCGCGCACGATACCGAATCATAGTTGGTATTCACAAGACGAAGATTTGCTTGACTTGATGAGCCTAGAAATGGGGTGGAGGTTTTGTTTGTTTTTTGTTTTGTTTTTCATTTTACCTGAAACTCTTGTTTTGACTGAAACCCAAAGACCTTGTAAAAACACCAAAAGTCCTAAGTGTGTTTGAGCACCTGGGAAGGAGAAAGGAAATAATCCCATTCCTAGTACACACAGGGAATGAATACTGAATTTCTGAGAAATTGTTTCTGAACATCATTTTTTTTGGTGCAGCTTTATCGTAGTGACAGTGACAGTTCGACGCTTCCCCGGAAGTCCCCCTTTGTCCGAAATACTTTGGAAAGACGAACCCTTCACTACAAGCAGGTGTGTGCCATGTAAAGGAATATGGAATCTATGTTTGCCCTGGGAATCATTTTTACAAACTTTAAAAGATAATACTTTAGGTAATGTTTACGGTCATATTAATTAAAAGGAAACATTTTAATTTACTTATTTACTTAACAGATATAATGTCATAATGTCACTAGTATTTCTTAAGATCATATCATGATTTCAGATAATTCATGATCTTTACATTCTTAAATGTAACAAGTAGTCAACCATGTTTATGTAACTGGCTCTTTCTTCTTTTTTCACAAAAGAGTATATATGGTTTAGAAAAGTTGAGTTTTTTTTTAACATATAGCATTCTTCTACATAGGTCTGCTCTATGGTTTTTCATTTTCTTTACTCACCACGTTTTTTCTTCACGTCATGCCAGTTTATAAAGTTTTGGTGCTCCTAGTTTGTAAGCTAATAGGTCCCTGTCTTTTCCAGGCAAGGATCCTTTTGAACATGTATAGAAAAAAAAATCCCACATTTCCACGTGGTGGTTGTGTTCAGAGTAGCTGCTGGCTGAGAATTACAAGAAAGTAAACAATTCAGCTACAAAAGTGTTTCTGAGCAGCCACACTGTGGACGGTCTAGACTGGATCATTCTTGGCTGTGGGGCCCACCCTGTGTATCGTAGGGTGCCTAGTAGCGCCGCTGGCCTCAGCCCACCAGATGCCAGTAGCACCCCACACACACACCAGTTGGGACAACCAAGAATGTCTCTAGACATTGCCAAAAGTCCCGTGGGGGGCCAGATCGCCCCTGGTTGAGAACCACTGGGCTCTGCTATGAATTAAGCAGTGTTTTAAAATGAATTTTTACTTGTTAAATGACAACCCATATTTGCATTTAAATTCTGTGTATGTGCAAGATAGTGTTGTGCGTGTGAAAAGCACAGTTATTCTGCCCACTGACCAGTGGTGCTGTGCTCGTGGGCTGTGGCAGCGGTGTAGTGACCGCCCTCCCAGGGTGCCGTTCCCCGTCGGATGGTAAGTGCTGCTCTCAGCTCCACGGACAGTCCTTTCGCCTCTTGGGGCTTGTTTGAACGTGGCATATTTGCGTACTTGAGGCTTACATGGGGAGGAAAGTTTTTGACAGCTTGTGTGGGTACGTGTGTATACTTTTTAAACGAAAAGCACTCATGGTTTGTAACATTTTTTCTCCTTGTACAGTAGATCATTAACATTTTTCCATGTCAATATACTTTTTCAACTTTTTACAATGGCTGCACTTTATGCTGGCATTGTAATTTATTTAATCACTGTCCTGTTGTTATAGATTTAGGGTTTTTGTTTTTTGTCATAAACTTTAATTGGACCACTTCGCATGTTGGCAGTTGTGCTTTTCAGATGCAAGTTTGCTTTAGACGTATGTTATCAAATGGTACTTCAGAAAAATGGAGCCATTTTTGATCCGGCCAGCCCCGTATAAGAGCATCTACTGTGCCACACTTTTGCAAATACATAGGTCATCATTAAAGAAGAACAATTTGCTGTTACTAACCTTGATACTGAGCTAGGGATTTACATTCATCTTGCCCCAATCCAGGTGTTTCTCTAACCTTGGGCCATGCTTAGCGAAATACCTGTGCCTCACCTGTCTCCTATTTATTGGTTGTAGAAGAGCCTTCTAGAAGGCCGGGCCTGCCCTGCATGGGGCCAGGGCGTGCACTCACGGCCTCTGTCTCCTGCAGTCCTGCAGGTCCTCCCTGGCCGAGCTCGTGGCCCGCACGTCCCTGGACCTGGAGCTGGATCTCCAGGCATCGAGAACGCGGCAGAGGCAGCTGAACGAGGAGCTCTGCGCCCTTCGGGAGCTGAGGCAGCGGCTGGAGGACGCCCAGCTGCGAGGCCAGACCGACCTCCCGCACTGGGTGCTGCGGGACGAGCGCTTCCGCAGCCTGCTGAAGGAGGCCGAGAGGCAGGTGAGCGCCCAGCCTGCCTGCTCGCGGCACGGCCTTTCGCCCAGTTGTGCGCGGGTTCTGAAGTGAGTGTCTTGGGTGATGAAATTATAATCTGAATGGTCCAGGAACTTGTCTTATGGAGCCAGTGCTCTCCCTCGTGGACCGGGAGGATGCCGTTTGCAGTGGAGCCAACATGCGCTTTGGGAGCTGGATGAAGGATGCATGGGCCCTCCCCATGTGGTGGGGGGAATGTTCTGGGTCGCAGGTCCGTGTCCAGCCACCCCTAATGTCCCTGTGAACAATTCCCTGTGGGGCTGGATGAGGGCCCCTCTCTGCCCCCGACTGGTGGATTCTTCTGGGCTCCGGGACGGGGAGCAAACTCATTCATTCTTGCTTAAAAAATAGCAATAAAAATGTCTTATTCCTGAAATGTTGCCGTTCCAGACACGGCAGACCAAACTCGACTACCACCAGGAGCAGGCGGCGGAGAAGATGCTGAAGAAGGCCTCTAAGGAGATCTGCCAGCTGCGGGGACAGAACAGCAAGGAGCCCATCCCGGTGCAGACCTTCAGGTATGGGGGACACGCAGAGTTTTGCAGGCTCGCTTGTCACCGCTTGCTTCTTACTCCTGTACCTTTGCTGTGACAGCAAGTACAGGAAGTGTTGAAAAAAACCCATGGGAAGTCGAGAACAAAACAGGAGTCCGCTGTAACCAGCACCCCACTACCAGTAGCCTTTTCTCCTGATCTTTTTTTCTATGCACTTTTCTTCATGTCACCTGTAGTCATGATGTGGGTTCAGTTTTGCATTTAGCATTTTTAAATTGAAAGATTCCCTGTTGCAGCGTAATCCCTATCTTGTTTGACTGTAATGTTTCCTTTAGTAGATGCAATTCATTCAACTACTCTATTTCGTAACATGCTGCTTCTTTCTAGATGTTTGCTTTTGTAAACAAGTGATTTACATACATATACATGTCACCTTTGCTTTTAAATTAACTTTTGATTGAAGCAAAATCTATGTACAGCGAAGTGTGCTTATCATATGTACGTAGTCCAGCAAGTTGTTGAAAACTCAACGCGATGAGAATTGAACATTATCGGCACTCCCAGATTTCCCAGCACTCAGCGGTTATTTGAGTAACCGCTGCCTTGAATTCTAATAGCATAGAGTAGTTTTGCCTGTTTTTGGTTTTTATGAGGGGATTTGCACAGATATACCTGTATTCTTTGGTGTCTGAAAAATTAAGGTGAAATTCATATAGCATAAAATGAACCATTTTAAACTGACAGTTCAGTGGCATTTGGTGCATTCAGAATGTTGTGGAAACACCACCTCTATCTAGTTCTAAAACATTTTCATCACCCCCAAAGTAAACCCTACACCCATTAAGCAATCACTCTCCACTCCACTTTCCCAGCTCTGGCAGCCACCAGTCTGCTTTCTGTCTCTAGGGATCTGCCTCTTCTGACTATTTCATATAAATGGGATCATACACTATGTGGCCTTTTGAGTCTGGCTTCTTTCACTCAGCAGAATGTTCTCAGGATTCATCCATGTTGTAGCATGTGTCAGTGCTTCACTCATTTTTATGGCTGAATAATATGTGCCTGACTTTTAGCTTTAATTTTTGTATACCCTTAATATTCATATAGTGTCTCATTTTTTCAATCATTTCTTAATAAGACAAATATTTCCGGAGCACCTGATATATACCAGGCACTGTTCTAGGCACTGGAGATAAACCCCTGCCCTTATGGGGCTTCAAAACCTATATTAAAATTTGGAGAATCTCTACAAACAGATGTGCTGTTGGGGATTTAAACTCAACTTGTTCTTTGAGTAAGAAAAGTCATCACTGATGTGAGAGCTGGCAGCTTTCAATATCTCAGATCTGCCACTAACCTGTCATTCTTTCCAATCCCAGGGAGAAGATAGCATTTTTTACACGACCAAGGATTAACATACCTCCGCTCCCAGCTGACGACGTTTGATGTAGTGCATTGTGCACATGAAGTATTTATCTGCCTGTTTATTTTCATGAAGTTCTTAGACTAGCTAAATTTGTCTTTAAAATATTTGTGCAAAGCTATTAATATACCCATTTTGTAAAAAAAAAAAAAAGAAAACCACATATATCTATACATATATATTTTATAATAGTGACGGCAACAAGGCTTGGTTTTTCCTTGTTGTGAAATCGACATCTCTGAAGACAGGTTATTTTATAAAAGATCAACTATCGTGTTAAGAATGTACAGTTTTTATGCTGTTTTATTTGACTTAAAGGCTGGAAGACAGAAACGAAGTGAGTTCAGGCAAATTCACTGTATTGTAATTTATTTATAGTACTTTTTTTTCCTTGAAGGAAAATACTGATTTTAAGATGTATTTTAAGACTGAAATTTTGTTCTTCAGTATTTGTCATGCAGTAGAATGGAGCTTGGGGCCGGTTTTATTTTTGACACCTGAAATGCAAACACTATGTGCTAAATTCGTCACTTGTATCAGTTTCTCATATGTGCATTTACCACACATATTGTACACGTTCACTTTCTTCGTGTTATGTCAAGATGTCACCTGCAGCAGTTCGATTGTAGTTCACAAGCATGCGTGCGTTGCAGAGGCCAGTCTCCCGTGTGGACTGCGCACTGACCGCTCCTCATTTCCTTGTTGTCTTCTGATGCATCTTTCTGTGTCCCCATGGGTCCGAAGCAGGCGACAGAGCCTCCACGTCCCAGGCTTCAGCCTGCCTGTGCACGGTGGCTGTCCACGCTGCCCGTTCTCTGACCACGGGCAGCCTGCCTCCCATCCGCCCTGTCTGATTGCAACAGACTAGCAGGGTGGTGGGGAACTCCTGCCACACCACTGTGTCATGAAGGAAAGTGAAAAGGGAACTGGCAAGGCCCGTTTTCAGTGCCTCTGTGGGTGAACATAGCAGTGACAACATAGACACGATCACCTTTGAAGGGGGAGGGAAGGACGTGGGTAACTGGAGTTACCCAGTTGCAGGAGAGTATTTGATTTAAATGAGAATGCCTTCGCGCTGCAGTCTACCCAATGTTCCTCAAGAAATCTGAGAACTAGCTCATGAGGAAAAAAAACCTTTTAATGGAATAAAAACATGCCATTATTCTTTTAAACGCCAAATGATATAAATATTTTGCCTAATATGTATTTATTATCCACGAAATGCACTCTGCTTTATGACACCTCACATGAGTGAACGAGGTGGGTCACAGGAAATGTCAAAGAAAACAGAACTCTCTCTTCCTGGGTCTTTCCTCCCTTGGAAATGTCCCTTTTAATCAGGTTTTTCCTCTCTCCCATCAGTCTGTAACCTCCCCTTGTATAACCCACTTTCCTTTTTACATTTATTAAAAATGAATTTTGTAAAAGCATTTCATTGACACGCGACCTATCACAGACAATGGAATTTGTCAGTGGTGGTAAGACTGAAAACTTTATGCTTTTCACAGTTGTTGTTTTTTGTTATGTATTTCTGCCTCTGGTCTCGCTTTTTTTTTTTTTTTTGCCAGTTCCTTTTTATATGCGCCCATCACAGAAGTAGATAGACAGCCTCAAAGTGCCCATGGGTTCTTACGCGCTGCGGAGCACGCCATCTGTCTAGGCCCCCAGCTGTTGAAACGTTCAACTCCAGCAATGAACCCTTGCGGGCTGCACCCCAGGGTGTGCGGGGGGACAGATCGTTGCTGCCTCGGGCGCGGGGCGAGCCCCTGGACGCCAAGCCTGTGCCGCAGGGGCTCTCTAAGCGGGCTGGGGTCTTGAGGCACCTTTTCCGCGAAGCTCCTTCAAGTAGCAATGTGAGGGAAACCCACTGTGCCAGTACAGAAAGCCCCACACAAGTGTTTTCAAATCAGTTTCACTGCCCAGTTTATGCAGATTTCTGTTTGGAGTGCCCTCCTCCCTGTCCCACTAAGGTTTTTCTAGAAGAATCCCACCGCTGCCCTGCAAGAAGCAAAGGCAGCCCTGCTTCGGGGTCAGTCTGAGAGCACGGTGCTTGCCACCTTTCCCCTTTGCCTCTCCTGGCCCCTGCCGGTGTCTGCTCTGCAGCTGAGCGCAGCCCTGGGCGGGAAAGGCGGTCTGCACAGGCGCGTGGCGCCGCACCCCACGGTGCTTCTCGTTCATAACGTGGTTCTGCAGCATCTGCCTAGTTACCACTGCCCCCCCAAATATCCCACACGCCAGAAAAGGGAAGACCTATGGGCTTAAGGGGTGTTTTCATCTGAGGTTTAAATTTGGCCGTCTAGTGGGCCTTGCAGTGAAAATTCTGCCAGGCTCTACAGCAGTTCTGGTCCAGAAACCATCAGAATTCTGCCCCCCGGGTTCTTCAGAAACAGTACTGCATGTAAAAGAGAATTTGGCTTTCACTTCACCGAGTCACTGAATTGTCAGGCTTTGGTTGATAATCGCAGAAATAAGTAAGCTTCTGTTGTGGGAATAAGTTATAATCAGTATTCATCTCTTTGTTTTTGTCACTGTTCTCTCTAATTGTGTCATTTGTATTGTTTGAAAGTATTTCTTCTATAAAATTAAACTAACTTGCCTTAAGAACACAGTGGAAATGTGTGTTTCGTGGAAAGAATGTTTAATTATGGAGACTTAAATATATAAAAACATATTTTATTTATTTATTGTTTTTGAGACAGGGTCTTGCTCTGTTGCCCAGGCTGGAGTGCAGTGGCGCAGTCGCAGCTCACTGCAGCCTTGAACTTCTGGGCTCAAGCGATCCTCCTGCCTCGGCCTCCCAAGTAGCTGGGACTATAGGTGTGAGCCACCACTCCCTGCTAAGTTTTAAAAACTTTTTAATAGAGATGGGGGTCTTGCTATGTTGCCCAGGCTGGCCTTGAACTCCTGGCTTCAAGTGATCTTCCCATTTCAGCCTCCCAAAGTGCTGGCAATCCTTGGCGTTCCTTGGCTCGTCCAAGAAACATCGCTCCAGTTTCTGCCCCACCTTCATATCACCCTTTCCTCTGTGTTATTCTCTGTGTTTGCTTCTGTCCCTTATAAGAATACCTGACATTGGATTTAGGGACCCCATGGTTAATCCAGGATGATCGCGTCTCCAGATCTTCAATTACCTCTGCAAAGACTCTTTTCAAGTAAGGTCACATTCCCAGGTTCCACGTGCACACATCTTTAGGGCCACCATTCAACCCACTACAGTATGCCCTCTGGCCCCCCAAAATTCACATCTACCCCACATCCCCCAAAGTGCTACGAGTGGGTATTCTTTATTCCGTCTTACTCTCGCACACCGCATTGGTGGATGCGCCATAGTTTATTCAACCACGTTCTGGTTGTTTCTAGTCTTCTGCTATTAAAAATAGCTCAACAGTGAAAGTCTTCTGCAGACATCCTTTCACATTTTTGCCAGGGTTCCTGTGGGATAGGTCCCTAGAAGTGGGACCTCCGAGTCAAAGGGTAAATGAACATAAATGCACATGGCATCTTGCTGGGCATCACTGCATTTCCCTCCTAGGGACTGTACTGTTTTGGATTCTCACCAGAAAAGTGTGAGACAGTTTCCCACAACCTCACCAATACAATGTCACATTTGTGAGTCTTTGCCACTTGCAGAGGTGAGAAAACAGCTCAGCACAGTCTAAATTTGTGCTTTACTTATGGGCAAAGCTGCTGTAATCATAGAGGCTTGTTGTTACTGTCCGTGAGGGCTAGCCCTCCTTCCTCTCTTCCTTCTCAGTGTTTCCTGACTATTCTTGCTTATTTCTTCTTCCAAATGAATTTTATAATCAACTTATCCAGCTCCAGGAAAAAAAATTACGGAACTTTGCTGGAATTGTATTAAACTTACAAATTTGGGAGAATTGACATCTTTATGATGTTGCATCCTCTTATCTGAGAATGTATTACATATTTCCATTTGCTGAAGACTAATTTTGTGTGTTTCAGGAATACTTTACAGTTTTACTCATATATATTTTGGATATTTTTGATAGGTTTTTGCCATTTTGTTTTCTGTCTTTGCATAAAGGCAGAAAATAAGACGAATACGTATTCCCACAAGGCTATTTATCTTTTTTCAGACTTTAGCTGGAAAGCTGGTGTTGCCCCACGCAGGGGTGGGGAAGCTGCGGCCTCAAGGCCACATGTGGCCCTCCAGATCCCCAAGTGTGGCCCCTTGACCGAATCCAAACTTCACAGAACAAATCCGTTTATTAAAATGATTTGTTCTGTAAAATTTGGATTTAATCAACAGGCTCGAATAGCACGTTGGCTTTAGGGAGTGCATCTCACACACGCGCTTATGATGTAAAGGAAGCATCCATCAATATCTCTTTTCCTGAGTATTTATAACATGAATGGGTGTTGGATTTTTTTCAAATTCCTTTTTTCCATCTACTGAGATGATCGTATAATTTTCTTTATTAGCTCTAAAGACATGATTGATTATATGAATGGATTTCCTAATAGAGGCTCACCCTTGCTTTTGTAAAATGAACTCCATTTGGTCATGATGTATATATTTTAATGTGCTTTGAAGTTGGTTTACTTGTATTTATGATTTTTGTATTGATGCCCTGTAAATTTTTTTAGTGAAATCTTTGCCAGGTGGGGTATCAATGTTATCAAACAAATGCGAACGTTTTCTTGGCTCGGGGGCTCACTTTGGGAGAATTTAAATCACTTTCTCTATTTCCTCTGTGGAAATTGGTCTTTTTAAACTTGTCTCTTCAGGTCAATTTTGGTAAGTTGTATTTTTCTTAAAAAGTATCTATTTCATCTACTTTTCCCAATTTATTTGTAAAAAGCTGTACAGAGTAATTAAATCTGTTTCTAATTTTCTTCTTTTGGGGATGGTTCTTTTCCTTGTCATTTCCAACTTTCTGTGCTTGTGTTTTCTCCCTTGTTTTTCCTTGATTAGGTTAGTTATTGGATTTAAAAAAAAAACAAAAAACAAAAATCTTTTCACCCTTTTTAACAAGAGAACCAGTTTTTGGTTTTATTTGTTGGGGCTCCTGTTTTTTATAATTCATGAAATACTGCTTTTATTTTTGTGAATCATTCTTTCTGCTTTCCTGTGTCTTAGTTGCTTTTTTTGTAGTTGTTTGAGTTGGGTGTGTTTGTTTTTTTATTTTAAGATTTATATTGCTAAACTAATTTAGTGCTATAAATTTTTCTTTGCCAACTAATATGTTAAGTTTTCATTATCATGATTCCTAAGAAATTCTATCACTTCACTTTGCATTTTTCCTTTGACCCAAGAGATGTTTATTACCATGTCTTTTAATTTTTTCCAGGTGTAAAGGTCTTTACAAATTTTTCTTGTTAATTTCTAGTTTCATAGCAATACAGTCAGAAAATCCTGTTTGTGTGATTTTTATTCTCTGGAATCTATTGAGGTTTTCTTCATGGCCTATAATGTAGTCAGTTTATCTGACTGTTTTGCGAGAAGCAGGCACATTGTGTATGATTAGGGTTCAGAGGCTGATACATGCATACATACATATGGCACTAGTGCCAGGGCTGCCACAAATAGGTGGCAAAACAGCAGGAATTTAATCTCACTGTTCTGGAGGCCAGAAGTCCAAAAATAAGGTATTGGCAGAACCAGCCTCCCTCCGGAGGCTCTAGGGGAGGATCCTTCCAGCTTCTGGTGGTTGCAAGTGTCCCTTGGTTTGTGGCCATGCCCCTCCATCTTTGTATGACTTTCTCCCTGGGTCTCTGCCTCCAAATGTCCCTCTCCTTTCTCTTATACAGCCACCAGTCATTGGATTTCTGGCCCGCCCCAAATTTCATCTCAAAGATCCTTAATTATATCTGCAAAGATGCTATTTCCAAATAAGGTTATATTTATTCTGACGTTCTGAGTGGACAGGAATTTTGGGAGCAGACTACATGTACCTCCCTACAGATGTATGTATCTGAGCTCTACTGATGATGGAGCATGTTGTCTGGGTTTTCTATATCTTTGCTCAGGTCTTGTCTACTTGAGCTGTCCTGGATGCATTGACAGATATGTGTTAGTGTTTCTATTTTTCTTCACATCACTGGTGGTTTGTGCTTTTGAAAGCTGTTGCTGTGTCATTAGGTGCACAAATATGCAAGACTCTTAAATCCTCATTGCATGTGCAGCCTCATCTCTCCCAGGGCTCTTTGGTTGCAATTCCACCTTGTCAGGTTTCAAGAGTGTGGTAGCTACTTTCCCTTTATTTGTTTTTCCTTGCATGTCTTTGTACGTCCTTTATTTTTGGTCTTTTTGTTTTAGCTACATTTGTTCACTTATCTTCCTCCATCTTTAAGGCAGCAGTGGAACATCTTCAGATCTCCCCATCCCTTCTTTCATCCTCGCATCTCCTTCCCTGACTCCTACCCTCCCACCTCCCTCTTATACGGATCGTCCAGGATTAGCTCCCCAACATCTCAGGATGCCTAATCTAATCACATCTGCAAAGACCCTTTTGTCATGTATGGTAACATCTTCCTGGGATTCTGGGAATTAGCATTTCCATATGTCTGTGCTCTCGCACGCATCTCACCGTTTGCGGTGGAACAAATGATCCGATGCTCTTCTCCCCTCTTGGGACAAGATTTGCAGGCTCCTGGTGAAGTCCAAAGGCAGTGGCTACATATTCCTTGGCATTTGGAAGCATCTTGCCTGAGACGTGGCTAGAGGCACACAGCCTTCTGGAATCCATGCCTTTCCATCCTTCCCACCAACAGATGCTCTGGCCACATTGCTTTTTCTACCCTGCAACTGCAGGCAGAATCCCATGGGTAATAAACATAAATTGTTTTATTGCAATGGAATTAGAAATGCTTTACAGCACTGTCCAATACAACTATCTGCGAGGATGGAATTATTCTATATCTGCACTAAATTACTGTAGCCACTAGCCACATGTGGCTCTTAAGCACTTGATATGTGGCTAGTATGACTGAGGGACTGAATTTTAACCATTATTTAAGTTAAATTAATCTCAACATCAATAGCAACTGTGGCTGGTAGCTACCATATCAGAGCAGCGCAATTGTAGAAAAATCATATTTCCAATCCAAAGCAGTTGGACAAGGAACAGCTTCTCTCAAAGGCCAGGTCCGGGGTGAGAGAAGC
This sequence comes from Indri indri, assembly GCA_004363605.1. Classification (NCBI taxonomy): domain Eukaryota; kingdom Metazoa; phylum Chordata; class Mammalia; order Primates; family Indriidae; genus Indri; species Indri indri. Next base: position 141,174 of record RJWJ010001194.1, read on the forward strand.
TGTTCCTTGTCCAGGTGCAATAAAGCAGTTGCCTTCTGTTGTCCGCGTGTGGTGGAGACACTGCGCAGTGATGGCTGCTGAGCATCCCTGTCCAACTCTGCATGCAGCAGTTCAAGGCCATGAGAATAAGCATGCACTACACATCAAGGCTGCAAATAAATTGGGCCACGTAGAGCTTTAGACGTAGTTTCTGCGTGTGTGTGTGTGTGTGTGTGTGTGTGTTGATTGTAGAGTCTTCATTAACTTTTCCCACTTGGCTCAGAATGTAAGAGGATATTTTCATAATTGTGTCTAGGGGCACACACTTTTCCTTGTGTCTCAGGTTCCCATAAGGCACTGCTTACTCTTTTTGAATCTCTCACTTAAGCTTCACGTGGCCCAATTTATTTGCATGCCATTGTCAACCCACAGAAACCCACCCTTCGGAGACATGCTGGCCACGAGTCCCCAGCTGACTGGAAATGACTGGTCGCCTTGCATAATAATGCAAGGCTGTCAAACAAAAAACAGCCTGCCTTTACAAATTTGATATTTTGTGTATTGTAAATTTTTGCATTAATTTTGATTTTTATAAATAGTATATTATCTTGATTACTGATTTTTTAGTGTCCCTTTAAATTTTGCACCCAAGGTGAGGGGGCCCTCAAAATGCTCCCAAATAGTGGATACTATTACTGTCTTCTCCCCATTTTACAGAAGGGAAAATAGAGGCTTGCAGAGGTGTGGCAAAATAGCACAGACTATAATATTGTAATACAGTCATGTAATGTTTCAAGATGGCATACGATTACAGGTGCTAATTTTTGGTTGAGAACATTTGGGACAATTTTAGTTCTGGTGTAACAAACATTATACCCTGGAGACAGTACTACACGCTGGGCTTTCGGACATGAAAATCCAGCTCCCCTCTCTCCTCTCCAGGAACTCAGAGGTTAATGTGAGCAAATGGTTTGGGTCTAACCTGGCGAGTACTCCGAGGAGGGTCCCAGGGAACTGTGGCTGGGCAGGGGGATGGAGGGGATGGTCAGAGAGGTGCCTGGAGGAGAAGCAGGGGACCCAGCGTGACCACAGGGTGATTCAGCCAGGGAATTCAAGTGTCAGAGTGTCAGGGCTGTCTCTGAGCCTGTCTGCAAAATGGGAGCGGAGCATTAGACCTGCCCTACTCCTGTTAACAAGCTGCCGTGAGAATCAAATGACGTACCGGAGATGAACGTGCTTCGTACAAAGTGCATTTGCTGCATTAATGTAAGGGGACTTGGCTAGGCTCAGTGGCTCATGCTTGTAATCCCAGCACTTTGGGAGGCTGAGGCGGGAGGATTGCTTGAGGCTGGGAGTTCAAGATCAGCCTGGGTGACAGAGCAAGTCCCGGTCTCAAATATATATTATATAAAGGGGGCTTGAAAAATGTCTGTTTTTTAAGTATGTAATGCATTCCAAATCTGTGAAAATTTTCCACCCACCTCCATGCCCTAGCCACACAATTCTGCTTCCCAGAGATAACACCCTTAGCAGTTTCCTGTGTCTCTTTTCAGAGATGGTGTATGCGCAGACAGGCAATTATCCTTCCCACATGCCAGTAGTACTACATTTAAGGGATTCATAAGGAAACAGAGCTTCCAGCACATTATACAATGGGGAACTCTTAAAAATGGCTGGGAAATGGAACATTTGGGGCATCAAATTATACTTTACAAGTAATTCTAAACCAGGGTTTCTCAACCTCGGCGCTATGGATACTTTGGGCTGGATCTTTCATTGTCGCGGCGGGGGTGGGGGCTGTCACATGCACCATGGGACGTTGAGCAGCAGCCCTGGCCTCCACCCATCAGATGCCAGAAGCACGCAGCTGCCCCCTTCCCAGTGTGGCAGCCAAAAATATACTCTGGGGGAAAGGGAGCAACATCACCTCCCATTAAGAACCACCGTTCTATATTTTGTGTGACATTTGTAGAAAAGTGACAGATAATCAAGAGAAAAAATGTAAAAGATTTAAAGGGATAAAAAAGAAATCTGTGAAGAAACTAGAAGGCGCCAGCATAGAGAGATTAAAGCTCAAAGGTTATTCCATAACTATTCGAAGAATCTTTTCATGAAGGATGGGAATGACTGACTTACTCTCTCCACAGAGAGCAGAATAGGAAACGGGTTTATATGGAGAGAAACTGAGAGTGGACATGCAGACGTTAAACGTTACACTGGTTCCTGAATCTTCTTCCCTAAAGAGTTATGTGAGCAGAATAAGCTCAGACGGCTAGGAATTGTTCTCTCGGGGCTTTGTGGTTAAGATTTGAGAATCTTCAAGTAATGAAATCTGCATTAAAAATTAGCCAAAAATGTTTATTCGATGATCATGTCTACTGTAGTGCTTTTAAGAAAACAGTAACTTTTTTCTTGCTACAAAAGCAATACATGTTAGAAATTAGAAAATGTACCTAAGCTAAAAAGAAGAAAAATTTAAAACACCTTTAATCCCCGCTAATCAGTGAAATGCCAGGTTTGATACCTTAGTGAATTAACTTCCTTATTATTTTCTATGTTCATATAGAAAAGTATATGTGTAGATATAAGTATATTACAGCCACGTACAAAAAAATGGATCACCCAGCACATAACACTTTCGGAGCTTCCTTTTTTCATTTTTCATTTTGTCCATAAGTACCTACCACCATATTAGTTTTAATTCTTCCATTGTACAGATGTCTCCTCTGTTTCGGGAGATTTCGCTTGCTTCCAGCGCTTTGAGATCATGAACAACACTGCAGCAAACTTTCCCTAGTCAGTTCTTTGCACACCCTTCTTTTTCCCCGCTAGGGCAAATTCCTGGATATAAAATTTCGGGAGCAAATGCAGGAACAACAGCTGTTGGGGCCCAGAGTAATTGGTCAAATTATGCATACTTGTAAGGCACTTGTAGGAATTGCTCAACAGCCCACCAGAAAGACTGTTCAATTTACACTCGCATGGGTGGTATCGGGTTTTGTTTTTTGTTTGTTTTTTAAATCTTTGCCAAATTGAATGTGACAGGGGAGGGTTGAGGGTGTTGGGAGAGTTATCTCATTCTGTTGAAAATTGCATGGCCCAGTTTTAGGTCTTTTCTGAATTGCCTGTTTGCTGTAACGTTTATTTACAGTTGAGCAATCATTTGGAAAAAGAGAAGGTGGAACTAACCTTTCAACAAAAAAAACTGCCCCAGGATGAGGAAGGTGCCTGTATTTAGTTGGTTCCGCCCAGCCAGAACACAGAACCTGGCTGTTTGTACCTGCGGCAGTGCTCTTCAGACCGCAAAGGCATTTTACATACGCCCCCTCCGCACCCACCTCCCATAGATTCTCGAACTCCGGTCACAGTAGACCCAGCAGCCCAGCCTCTGGGGGTGGAGCGTTCTGTTTCGGGACGCCGGGCTCACTCTGGACACGAATGCACAGAGAGTAGGAGGCCAACGACATTGGCACTGCGGGCCTCCGAAGCCAAGAGGTGACCCGGCCGGCTGGGCACGGCTGAGTGGCTGGGCGGAGCACGTGATACTCCCAGCCTGCCTCCCGGGCCCTCTGGGTGCCTGAGGCTGAAATCGACATTTGCCTCTGGCAGGAAAATGAGCTTGTCAGTTTCCGCCTCCATCAGACCCTCAACCCAAAGGAGCAGGGGATTTCGGTAGCATTTTTAACTTTGTATCTCAGAATCTGAAAGCGGAAGGTAAGTTGCTTATCACTCAGAAAAACAAACTCGAGAGGAGTGACCTAGAAAACCACACTACCACTTTGTTGATTTTTAAAACCTGCTGTTGAAAATAATAGATGGTTGTGAGAGGCAAGGGCTGTATTTATCCCCAGATTAGAGATTAACCTTCTGAACAGAAATTTGGTTAATCTGGAGGGAATGGTGGTGTAAGCGCCAGGGTTAAATATAGGATAGGAAAGCTGCAGAAATAAATAGCAAGTAAACTTAACTCCAGCTTGCCTGTAAAACAATCTATTTCACATCTCTTTCAGCGGTGTGAGCAAAGGGAATGCTAAAATTGTGATTTTAACTCCAGGGAAAGTAAACTAATCTATTTGAAACTGGAATACAAATAAAAACAATTTCTGCTTTTGTCCTTTTATATTTCAAAAACGTTTATGTGGTTTGTCCAAAGAAAAGTTTATATGTGCACTGCTTAAGTTTGAAATATGCTATTTCAAATTTACGAAATGATCAGTTGGAATTTTCTAAATGCTTTCTAGACAAGGCTGTTTCAGTTGTGAATGAGAAATGTTGACATTGTGCATATTTTCTGTGATAGTAAAATGACTCACTTCTTCAGAATGTGATAAAAATTAGAAAATGCGAAATAATGAGTTATTGCGAATTAACTCTTTCTTGGCTGAGAGATTAAATGCCTTGCCAGAAGGTTTAAGAAAACAAACACAG